>BGPR01003266.1:0-20934 GCA_013235015.1 Araneus ventricosus | reverse complement strand
TCGATTAGAGGGCAGCGGCACATCAAAGGATATGCCTACATTGAGACCTCGCGTCGAGGGTAGAAATGAAACTTGAAGTCTCCTGCGAAGGGAAAGAGGAGGGTGGAGGTAGAATTCTGCGACTTTGAACCTTGTCTCAAAACAAACTTTGGAATCTCTGTGAATGATGTGCTTCATTTTTTCGACTTGAATGGATGGACAAAAACAGTATTGGGATAAATGGAGTACAGATGAATGTCCAGCTTTATACATTCAACGGGAGAGGACAAGCCCGGCACCCAGCTTCCGTTTTGTTGAGGGAGACTGCCCTCTATGTTCAGCTGTCCTCGTGCATGCACGCTTTGCATGACCGGCAGAACCTGGCCAGTTATTTTTCCGTTTATTTTCATGAGAATGGGATAGTTAAAAAATGCAACGAGCTAAGTTGACGAAATTTCCCATATGGTTTTATTACCAGAATTGTAAATTTACACCAAATTTTGCAGATAATGCTTCGAAGACATTATTGTCCCTCAGTCTGTCAACTCGTGTGTACTGAGAGCGATAACCCCAGAAAGCAACACATGCGCTCCAAACTAGACAAATGAAATGTGGTGGTATGTGGTATGGATAATAAAATTGTAGATCTGCATCGAATTCTTGACTCAGTTGGTGAAACAGAAGCCATCCAAAATGGATACTCGTTTATCTTCATTGCAATTCGCACCTAAACACAAAACGTGCCATATTTATTTATTTGAAGAAAAGCACACTACAGAGAAAACTCCATTTACAGAGTTCTATAAACAACAAACACACGAAGAACAAAAGCCACAACGAGTAAATAAAAAAATGCGCTAGAAAATAAAAAGTTGAACACAGAAAATACACAAAATCATAAAAATTTTGTAAACGCGTATATAATTAAAAACGAAACCGCATAATCACAAAAACATTAAAACACACTATGATTCTAAAAGTCGTATTTTTTAAAATATTAAAAGACCATTTCCAAAAGGCAAGGATTAAAAAGTCAAAACACGCAAGCACCGAATCCTCTAGAAACACACCAGGAGTTTAAAGGTTTAAAGACGAACATACACACTTGAGATAAAAATAAATTGCAACACGGCGCCAAAAACAAGAGTACAAAAATTAAAATCTATAAAAAAACATTAAAAAAATAGTCGAATACATACGAACACAGAAAATCAAAACGCATAACAATATAAAAAGTTGTAAAAAGTCAAACTGAAACACATCCTGTATTTAAAAGCTAATATTGTGTAAGTAGGCGAGAAAAACAAGGGTTGGACACTCCCACTTATCTCTTAAATTGTTCAATATGTATTGACTGTGGCTTTTTAAAAGTGTCTCAGTTTCTGAGACACTAGAAATCACTCTGTCCAATCATTATTATCCAATTTAATTAATTTTATTATCTGAACGATGATAGAAAATTAACGAATGAACTTTCTGAATTTTGAACAGCGTAAGCTTAATCGTCTAGAGGAAAATGAAGACTGAATTCGTTCGTTAATGGTTGCCCACGCATCAAAGGGCTGCAGTGGCCTAGTGGTAAAGTCTTGATTTCAGGATAGGAGGGTTCCAGGCTCGAAACCCGATTTCACTGAAGATCCGCTGTATTCGGCCTGGTGCACATTAAATCTGATGTCTTGTGTCAAAGGTCCTCCCGCTGATGTGGCTCTGAAATTAGGAGAAGGAGGTGTCAGCTCAGGCGTCGTTTTCGTCATTTAAAACTACAATTCAAAATTACGAGGTCCTTCCCAAAATATCCCTCATAGTTCTTCAAAATGTAACATTAATATAACTAAGCCAAACCAAGCCTGTGTATTAATGAAGAAAATGTTTGTATTGAAATCAGTCACAGAAACATAGCTGCGCATGTCGGTTTACATCCAACTTCCCGCTTTCGTACCTTGTGCTGTGACATCACGCATTTTTTTAAAATCTTGAAGTGGATTCTAAAAAATGATCTTGCGTTACTAATAAGACCTACTTAATCTTAATACGATTAAGGTACCTGACTACATTCGAAAGTCATTTTTGACAGAAAAATCACGATTTTTTTTATTGTCTGATGAAAAAACATATTTTTTAAGTTCCCAAACCATTTTCTTCTCCTTTTTTGCTTCTAAGATACTCAGAAGAATAATTAGAAATGCTTGAATCTAGTTTAACAGTTAAAATGAAATAGTAAAAAATACCACAATAAAGCAATTTCGATGTTTTAATATAAATTATTCAATATCGAATGTTTATTTTTATTAGCCTTTGACATATGCAAGATATTATTTTGGAATATTTTCATTGAACATTTCTGTGCAATTCGGAGCATTGATACAAATTTAGGTAATACAGGCTGTCCACAAATTATGAGCAGTGTTTCCTTACCTCAGAACTTTTGATTAAAGAAAATGACGATAAATATTATTACATATTCATAAAGTATAACTTTAAAAGTTTGTTAATGATACAAACAAAGTTAAATAATTTCCACTTGGCAGCTTTTCGCGGGGTGTACCAATCAACATTTGGCTGGAGACAGAGTTAAGTCTGACTTGTTTCTGGCCACGAAAGGCTGCCACAGCTACTAAAGGGGTGTTGATAGCTGCCACCTCGTATTAGTTTTGATGTTCCTATTTCGTCCAAGATACTTAAATACTTACCTGCTCTTATATAAGGACTGCGTGAGTTTTACCAACCTAAACCAAGACAAGTCGAGTCTGAAACAGCCAAGTGTCGATGGATTACATACTACAATGTTGAAATAAATTCACTTTATTTGTGTCACTAAAAAAACCTTTGTGCTGTACTTTACGATTAAAAATCGCCTTATTATGAATTTATAGCCTTAATCAAAAGTTATGAGGGAAGGAAGCCTCGACAATGATTTGTGGACACTTTCTTACAATCATGTCACGTGTGATCATTGTCACAAGCTGATTTTCCGTTGCCGCTGTAATTATTGACAATAAACACATGGACTGCTTCAATCTTTTTTATTTGTTATTTTCACTCAAGAAAGGCATCTCCGGGTTCGCCAACTCTATGTCAGATGACTGAAGATATATTCAAATCAGTCAAGTGGTAGATGAATGAATGAAGCAACGGAGAAAAACTTTCTAGCAATTAAAGTTAAAGAAATTATGTAACACTGAAAAAAATGGGAGGAAAACCTACAAAACTGGAGGTGTTGAAGAAAATTTATTTTTATTTTTAGAGTAAACTATAAACAAAATTTTTATTCACATTTTACTGGAAATAAGATTTTTCAATAATTTCCCTTTCCAAAATATGTTAACTAAAATTCCTTCTAAAACATTTGCATGAAATCGGGCATGTTTGTTATATTTGTTAAGATGAACTATTATAACTGCGTATTAATGATCCAGTTTTAAGTTGCGCGACTTTTGATATTGAAAGAAAAACCAAAATTCAGAAGTGAAAAACAGAGATTTTACGCTAAAATTCAAATAATTCGAGGTTTTATAAAACTTTTAGTTCAATCCCTAGACAATGCTTATTTAATTATACACGCAAAAAATATACCATTTTGGCCAACTGTTTTTGGTGGAGAATATTTGGAAAAAGATCAAATTTGGTGCAAAAAATTTTTTGTTTCTCAATATTTCTCATATACTTAAGTCGGAAATCTTTTCGTATGATTTATTAAGTTTTGACATTGCTTCTATTTGAAAATATAAAAGTATTACTTAAAATATTCTTATTTTGAATAAAAAGGACTCCGAACTTAGAAAGATACTTAAATACATGTAAGAAAACGGCTTGGTTCCTTTGCATCAAAAATAAATTTCCACAAAAGTTTTTTGAACTTCTAGAGGCATTTTGATGATTGTGCAAGTTTAGTAATTCATGTGAGTTTTTACTGATGTATAAGCTATTGAGATAACTATTTAATCATAAAAATAGCGTGAAGACGAAATAATAGTTTGGAACTAATGGCTATTTTGTGATAAAAGTAAACTGAGCATGTGAGATATTCGAAGAAAGATTTCATGCTCCAGAATGGATCATTTTATCTGTTCTTTTCTTTAAAGAGAAATCAATAAATCAACTTATCAGAATTTATTGTTTTTTATTGCAAAATATGAAATTATATATATTGCAAAAATATTGCAATTAACAGACAAGCGCAAAAACAAGAAACAATATTGAACAAACATTGAGCTTAAGATATAAGTCCTAAAAATATCAGACGAATACAACAAAAATAATACAGAATAACATTTACAATTTGTATACATTTTGCTAAACTATTTTTTCTTTAATTTCTTTTATTATCCTCAGATACACTTATTCATTCTTATAAGTAAATACACCAGAAGAAATCATAAGTCCAAAATTTAAACAGAACTGAGTTTCTCATTTTTTGGAGAAAGATATCTTTTTTAAAATTGCATTTTATTAATAAAAAGAGTTCTCCCTGAGATCTAAAGAAAAGGAAAGCTGAAATAAAAGAAAGTCAAGACGCTAGAAGGAAGATATTTTTGCAGAAAAGCTCAGAATGGGAGGTATTCCCATTGGATCCCTGTTCGTCACCACTTGAGAACGTTCCTTCTACGCTGGTGCCAATAGACTAAAGTACATTTCGATGCTCTTGTAGAGTATTTTCCATTTCCATGTTCGGATTCAGCATGAAGTGATATCTTCATCCAGGTAAAATCCATTTACATTGCAATGAATTCCCGGTATTTCTGTCCTAATATCCACTTTTGCCGCTTCGGACTCCCATTCCTCCCCGGGAGATGCCGGAGAAACCACTTGATCCGATTCCTCCCATTCCGCCGTACCCACCGGAGCTAAATCCGCCAATTCCTCCAAGACTTCCGGAGCTAATTCCACCAACTCCACCGTAACCTCCAGAGCTGATACCTCCCATGCCTCCATAGCTGATTCCGCCCATTCCTCCAAGCCCTCCAGAGCCGATTCCTCCGTAGCTCATGCCACCAAATCCACCAGTGCCACCCATTCCGCCACCGACTCTTCCAGCTGCCCATCCGCCTGAAAATAATTGAAAAAAGATAAATATGCCGAAATCTGATAATCTTGAATCATTATAATCTTAAATTACCATCAGAAATCTCAGAAACTTTGTAATGACTAATTTAATGCAAATGTTTTAGTTAAATAAATATGCTGAATGAACTATGACAGTGTTATTCACTGGTCTTACTTTTTATTTACCCTTGTCTGGAAGTTTGTCGGATCTTTTGATTTGATTTTAGATAAGTTTTTTTTGAAACATTTTAATTATCGCATCAAATCAGTATCTATCTTATTTAGGTGACGATCCAAAGTAAGAAATGCTTTCAAATGCTGGCATATTTAAAGAGCAACGACAATAGAAAAGAATTTGATCCGATGGTAATGCTTCACTTATTCAAGTTTAAAGAAGGAAATGAAGTGCAAATACTTTTGATGAAAAAATTAGTAGAGAAAAATAATTTCTCCCATGGCCTGATTTCGTAAAATTCACGCCATGGAAATCAGTTTAATATTTGTATTGTGACAGAAGGACAATGTGGTCAATCTAAGTGGGAAATTGAGTAATGTAGACTTTCCTTAAATATAGATCCACCGTTTGGGCGACTGATCTCTCATGTTTGAGTGTCTTTTGCATTGGTCCTTGACATCAGTGGGCGACGGTTTCGCGCTCTTTTTAGCAATATTCATAGATCTCCAATGAGTAATTTTTAACAAAGACATCAATCACTAGCCTCAAGGGCCGGAATTGTCGATTCCGATCTCTCAGATCGCCATGAGATCTTACATTTTATTATGTTTTATTCATACATTTTAGATTTTTTTACTGTTCTAGTTGTTTATTAATAATGAATTGGACGCAGTGAGCGAATTTTCTATAGAAGTTGTGAATGATTTTCTGAAAACGGCGGTACTAAAACTAGTTCTTTCTTCTAATTATATGATTTCTCCTGAGAAGCACAATCTTTCCGATGGGAGAGATTTGCAAGAAATCTTACATATGATTTAACAAGATAGTGGAAATAAAAAAAACAATCTATACGACAATTAATATGTTTAATTATAAAGTTAAAGGCGTTGTAGGATAAGAAAAAGAGCTAACGATCTCAGAAATAGCCGAGCTTAATATAAGGCATACAATAGCTGCGGCCTAACGTTAATTCATTCCATGGTTCCATGGTTTACCGGAGCTGTCAGATAACATTTTTATCAAAGTCATAAATTTACATTCACTCATTACTCGTAATTGAATTATACTGCATTAAATCCAAACGTGATCATTAAGAAGCAAAAAGAAAACTTGGTTCAAATTATTTCTTAAATATTAAGATAAGCCAAAGACAAACATACATGTACATATATCTTACAATAAGGAATTAGTTTTTAGAAATTTAGCAGCATTGTATTAATACAGTGTGATCAAAAAACACTAAACTAAAATAGATCATTTCTAGAAAAAAGAAGAAAAAGTCGTTGATCTTCACCTCGTCCACCAGCTCCAGATCCTGCAGGTCTTGTCCATCTTTCCTGGATTCCTGCGGGTGTTCTCTCAACATTCATGACGACGTCGGCGGGGTTTTCCTTTCCATCAACTCCGGGCTCGTTCGTTTTGACGTTTGCAGTGAATCCGGCAGGTCCGGCTGAGTACTCAACCATTCGGTAAAGTCCCTGGGCATCTTTGTATCCGTAGCTGCCCCTAACGTTGCCGCTGGCATCTCCTTGCTCGCTTCTGAAAGAACCACCTCCCTGACCATCGGGTGCCTGAAATCCTGTGGAATAGGGTCTAGGCTGGCTCTGGAAAAGTAAGTTAAATCAGCTAATCGAATCATTTAATAGACAATGTTAAATCAACTGATATTTGAATTTTTTTCTCAGATTTCATTAGTTATCAAAGGTTTTGTTTTTGCTTTAATATTCCTTTTTATGCACTTTTCATTCACTTATGTTGACTCGTTTCATGTTTGTAAAGATGGTATTTTGTAATTGATTTTTTTATTCCCTGAAGAGTAAGGTTTTTGAACTTTTGTACACGCATGTATTCTCGATGGTGATGCACTATTTTTTTGTATTTTCGTAGCTTAATTTTCATTTAATTTCCTGATGCAATTAAATACTGATTTCATACTAATGTGCCATCGATGCTGGATTTGAGAAGAAATGACTTCAAGATTCCTTAATACTGACAGCAAATAAGCATAAATTAAAGATTAAAATGTAGAAAACCATTAAATTGAATTTGTTTTGCGTTGTACTACAAGAATAAAAGTGTTTTTAAAACAGCAGCTTTTATTAATACGTTTATTGTATTTAGTTCGAATAATAAGTAAGTCGAATAATTCGTTCGAAATAATAAGTTCGTCATATCCGCAGAAATTTTACTAGAAGCTGAAGCTGTTAAATAATTCTTTATATTGATTTGTTTACTAGGAAGTATTTTTCAGAAGTTTTATGTTTATTTTTAATCATTTAAGCCCCGAGGAAATGATTTATTGAGTACCGTATGGGTTGATTTTTTTAATAATTTAAGTTTCAGTATAAAATTATTTTAGGAATTCAAAGTTAAATTTTTCAATACACATGGGATAAACATATCTGGAGATAAGGATAATAAAAATGCATTTACTGGGGGATATTTCTTTATTCTCACAAAAAGTATAAAATGCAGGAACCTCGTTTAATCTAATTGGAGTGTGTATGGAATGTGTTTGAACAACTAAAATCAGTTATCAAGGGTAATTTGTGATTTTTATGGATTCCACAAAATTTTTGATTCAAATACTAATGCCTATAGCTGCTACGTTTAAAAATATGATACCTCGAGGCACATATGACGCATGGAAAAATCGGTTTAATGGTTAAGGATGTTCATTATTCATTCAAAGCAATATCAGGATTGGCACTTGATGGGTTAAAAAAATCTTTTGATGTCATAAGTTATGAAATTTCTGTTCAATTAAATTCTTGCTATAAGGAGTGAAGATGTACAATAAGGTGAAAGAAAGGATAAATTGCTGCTTTTAATAAACCGTAAAATATTTAATGAAATATGGAAGGCCAAAGCTTTATAAAAACCAAGATTAAAAGATTGTAGATATGCAATGCATTTAAACAAATAATTTTAAAATTATTTTGTTTAAAGGAAATTTAATGAATATAAACTTATAGAACGATCAGCTTCTAAATTACTTACGACTGCTCCTGATCCCCAGCTTCCAGCTCCACCTCCAACGGATCCCCAACTTCCGGATCCACCTCCTAAACCCGAACTTCCAGATATTCCTCCATATCCACCACCAAGACCTCCAAGTCCACCGCCGAGTCCTCCACCAATTCCTCCGAATCCACCACCAAGACTTCCTCCAACACCTCCCAGGCTTCCTCCATAGCTGCCACCGAGTCCACCGGATCCACCAAGACCTCCTCCATAGCTGCCACCAAGTCCACCGGCTCCACCAAGACCTCCTCCATAGCTGCCACCAAGTCCACCGGATCCACCAAAACCTCCTCCATAGCCACCTAAACCTCCGGTACCACCTCCAAGACCTCCTAGTCCACCGCTAAGTCCTTTTCCTGATACGCATTGCAATAATGCTACAGTTATGGCTACGATCTGGGAAACAGAAAGAAAATTTTTTAAGTTTGGTTTAAGTTTAATACTGTGATTTGGCAATTTAATATTTTTAAATGAGCTGATAACTATGACAGCAAGCGGATGTAGCAAGTTTGGCATAAATGTCTTTTGCTATCAGTGTTGCTTTTTCAGTGTTAGTAAGGCATCAAGATAACACAATAAAAATCAAAACGTTTTTTTTTAAAACACGCCTTTATTCGTCCACTGAAAAGTAGAAAATATTTTTTTATCAAAAATATGGCAGTTAAAACAAAATCGCAAAAGTATGAGGCTCTGAAAAAATGCTGTTGAGAATATAAGCTAAAGTTAACATCGAAAGAAAATGAATTTCTAAACATTCATCAAAAATCAAAATCAATGTCAATTTCTTAGAGTATGTCTATCAGCGCCTCAAAATATTGAAATTCTGTTTTGATGTCTATATTCTTGATAAAAAAAAGTAGTTTTTACTTCCTTATACACTAATCGAAAGCACGTGTCAAAATTTTATCTATTTATTATATATTTTTTATTTTTACTACATGTATTCTTAGATATGTTTCAAAATTATTGCAATAAAAAAATATGGAATTAAAAAAAATTCAAATTCACTACAAGATGGCGTCACTAATATGGACAATAATATTTATTAAAATTAAAAAACCAAACTAGATTAAAAATAAAATGTGGAACATTAAGATAGAAAAGCAGAACTGCAAAATTATCCTACTGCAATTCTGCTTTGAATTTTTGCTTCTTGTTTGACACCTCAAGAAGTACAAAAAGCGGAATTCCCCCATTTTAACTTTTTCACTTTGTCTTCACTCTGTTCTACTTATTAAAATTAATCTATTCACCGATAATTAAGTTTCGAATACAAAAAATACTGTACTGTTATCAAGAAAATATTGTTCCACAACGTTTCCGGATACAAGTACACAAACAAGTGAGTATAAATCGGAAATAAAAGTATGTAATCTGAGAAATTCACTAATTATCTTCAGGATAGAATTATTTTAAATAATACAATATTGTAATTAATCATGAAATTCAAAATTAAAGTGGCAGGTACTTAATAGATCATTTGTCTAAATAACGAATTCTAAGAATACATTCTAAACATTTGGGCCTCAAAATGCAGCAGCAAAATTTAGTACATGAATAAAATTATTAATAGTTACGACATGAATAATTATACAGAGTTGTTTGTAATTCACAGCCTAAATGATTTTAGGAATGCTAGTGATTAAAATATTCTGAGCCATGCTCCCGCGAGAGACGTGGAACAACCATGGATTGGCGTATTTCAAAAAAAGTCCAAGTAAATACTGAAATCAAAGCAGAGAAAGAAAAAAAAAGAGTTTGTTAACTTCTTTTTGAAAGCAGAGTTCTGTTAACACAAAAAATTAAACTTGATGCTTAAATTTAGTACATGCATGTAATAAATACTTCTATTACATTACTACTTTCAAATTTACGGCATTTTTTTATTGCTTTCAAAATTAACCCTTCGAGGAAGACTGTCACGCGGGAGTGACGCCTTCTCGAAGCGTTACGCGTGCGGCCGTCCTCAAAGGGTTAAACTACCATAAATTCAGATTTTTTGGTTCAACCTCCAGATTCCATTGAGCTTTATGAACCTCTTAAACTGATGAACCAGTGATTTCCTGTCTGTTTCATCCAAGTTTAGGGAAATACCCGTTTCGAAGTAATACAATTTACCTCACTAATTTGACGCTCTATTTCTACGATTTGGTATTCACTGGTGATACGTACAGCTTCAAGCAAAGGATTCCCAAAATGGTCATCGGTTGGAAATAGTAAAATTTTGATCTATAAAACCTAATCCAATATCTTCTCATCATCAACCATTATGAGAAGGCTACAATAAGATATTTTTACTTTTAACACGAACAACAACACTTGTTATTAAAGAAATGCCAATGCCAAAAGCATTTATTTCATCTATACCTCTAAATAACACAAATGTATTTTTATATAAACAATCTAGAGTTTATGCAGAAGGAAAGGGAAATTTAATCTGGTATGGAAAATTCAGTCCAAAATATTACATAGCTGAAAACAATTGAGATATAAGAAGCAAATGTATATTACCTTCAAAAGCTTCATTTTTCTGCTAGATGCTACTTCTGTGAAGGGATGATGCACAACTGTAGAATCTTGCCAAGAATCGAGGTTTATATACTTGCACCAAACAATGCGACAAAAAAAAATATTTCCTTGACTTAAAATGACACGTGATTTTTATAATTTAACAAACATTCCAAACACATCTTTATAAACAAGTTAAATGAAAACTTTTGTCTAACCAGTTTAATATTTCAAGCTCAGGATTCTTTCATCACTAGGTCTTTTTTCAGTTACTTTTTAATTTTACTACAGAATAATTTGGATTACCTGACAAAATGTGGTGAGCGAAAAGAAGGGACTGAAAATGAGGCCATTTCTGTTAAGGAACCATGCTTTTGTTGAAAACAACTTTTCTTAATTTTATATCCGAATGAAACTTTTGTCAAAATAATTTAAGATTTTTGGCCTTTTGTTTTCAACTTAATGAACGGTGCATATTCTATTGCGAAATATTTTAGTCAAATGTTTGAAAAGAAAAGACCTTAAAACTTTAAGATGAATTTTTTAAACTTTTAAATAAAAATTTACTTTTGATTAATACGTTAGTCTTTGAAATATATATTTAACAAATTAAGTTACTGAAAAAATCATTTAATGCCTAAGCCGTAATTCTATTGATCTATTCAAACAATTTCATAAAACAGGAGGCATTTTGTTCCCCAACAAAATATGACTTTTCATTTTTTAAATAAAATTACTTATTACGGCGTCTAGATATATAAAAAATAGATTTCTGCGTATAAACAGAATTTTATACAAAAAATATCACACTTTAAATAAAAAATAAAAAGGATTAATAAACTTAAATTAATTTTGGAAAATTAAGTGATATCAAATGGTGAAATGGAAAAAAAATGTCAAATATCTTTTTCAGGAATAGGGGTGACTGGCGTTAGTTGTTACACGGGGCAAGTTGTTATATTCGAATTTTAAACCAACCACTGGTAGAGTATCACTTTTCTCATTCTAGATGATAACCCTCATTCATATATCCCGGGGGTCTTCAAAAGACTCTACAACCATCGTGGTGAGCCGACCCTCCTGGGTGGCTCACCGTGTTCATGTGCCTTCCTCACCGAACATTGGAATACCCGCAGACAATATCAGAGAGAATTCTTTTGGTAATGTTGATTTTGTGTCTGTTAGTAATTTTTATTTTAAAGTTCAATTTGTTATCTGTGAAGAAACCCTTGGAGATATCTGTGTAACGTCTGTACCACAATAAAGCCTAGTTATCAGGTACTTAATATTATATTCAAAAATTATGCAGGTCTTCACATATGAACAGGAGACGGAACCTCAATAGTACATACACACTGCTTCGAATCTGTATTATGGCCTTTTTACTAAGAAAGTTAAAACATTGACCATATCGGTATGCAATCAAAATCAAATAAAACCCCATGGGTTGGAGTAAATGTACAAGTGCTGCTAGTGATTGGCTGTCAATTTTTATAAGGCAAAAGAATTGCCTTTTTTTCCAAACTCCACAGACGACTAGCCTGAAGAGCCACGAATTGCAATAGAAACAATGTTCAAACTTTCTTCACCAGTTTTGCCAGTGTATACGACTGTTTCAAATTCTAGTGTTAGGGTATCTACAACGATGACGAGACTGGGGTGACAACGGTTCGAAAGCCAAGGAAGACAATTGCCAGGAACCAAACAGGTTGGAACTATGACAACTATCGAAAGAGGCAGTTTGGTAACCATGGCTTTTGCTGTTATTGCAAATGGCATTTCAGTTCCTCCTTTCTTTAAACGTTACTTCCGTTCAAACGCACCTCAAGGAGATTCAGATTCATCAAATAAATCTGGATGGATGACTGGTCAGGATTTTCAAAGATTCATGAAACATTTTATAAAACATACCAAAGTCAAAGAGAGATCTGTACTACTTATTCTAGACAATCATTAGTCTCATCTCGACTTACCAACACTGGACACGGGCAATGAAAACGGAGTGGTTCTTTTGTCTTTTCATAAAATATATTTGTAAAAACTCTAATTCAAATAATGATCATGATGATAACTCATCAGAATAACTTATGAGATTAAGTGAATTTATGAAGAAAAAAGAACGTAAGCCAATCGCTATTCTATAGAGATTATAAAATAATAACATACTAAAAATAAAAAAAAAAGATTTTTATATTTGTTTTTATTTATTAACATATTTTATGCAACAATTAACCCATCTCGTTTAACAACATACCCCATTGAAGGGTAAATTGTTATAATATATATGTATGCATAAAACTTTTAATGTCTTTGAATTATCTTTATTTAACATTTTTTTAAAAAAAATTTCATAGATATTTAACAATCAGAGTAAATTTCAAAGTGTGTTTCGTAAAAATACTTGTAATAGTTTCTTTTAGAAAAAATTAAAAAATATATATATTGTAACAACTATCCCCGGTCTTCACTACGTGTTTATCTTTTTTTTCCCCGAAGGATTACTAGGTGATTGACCTATATATCTCATATTTATGCTTCTAAATTATGTCATCATTTTGTTTTTCATCATTTTGTTCATCTTTTCGTTTGACATACAAAGTTAAAATTTTATAACTTTTATCTTAAGGTATTCCATTTATTAACTTATTCATTTCATAAATGTTTTATAACTTTAATTTCTTTGAAGCCATTTTTAAACAGCTTTGCGCAAGTTCTTTTTTAAATTTGAAAGGTAATTTTAATTATGGATAATAACAAAACAGGATTTTGAGATGATTGATCTATTCCTCCAATATTTGCATGTCTAAATTATATCTCATTTGTATCCGAGTATTTGGTTTAACCATTAAAAATTATAAAATTCCACGTTGTGTCTTTTATCTTTTTCTATATTCATTAATGTGATCAAATCATCAATATTTTTATATAATTTTAACTTCTTTGAGCACATATTTCATCTATTTTGCATTTTAATTTTGAATATGAAAAAAAATTTAAAAATCGAATATTATACAAAGCATATTTGAAAGCAGTTTTGGAAAACAATGCAGCTTCATTCTCTATCTCTTATTTTTATAAAATGACTACGGATTGTAGGTGTCTCTGACACAGATCTGAAGATTTAAAACAGCATAACGAATCGGAATCATATCGCAAAAAAAGGGTCGGAACTGATATAGACATGCTTACAGTGAACACAAAAAGTGGACACACGTGAGCGAAGCTTATGAGGTTATTATTTACAGTATGTTCATATATGAGAGACACGGAGGTCACACAGGCTGTGCAAGGTTTCCTGTTCAGCAGAATACGCGCTTTAGATGAGGGACAGCTATACGTTAAATCTGATTTCGTGATTCAAACGTCCTCAAGTTAGTGTGGTGTGTGAGTTTGAAGATTGGGTGCTGGCAGAGGTGTAGTCTAATTATTTGACTACTAGTTAAATATTTAAGAAAACTTCAAATATGACGTTTAAAGCCAATTTTTTTTTTCATCTAAGTGGCCTATATTATTACTTAATATATTTGAAATTGTTCAAATAATAATTTAACTGATTTAAATAAAATATTTAGTTAATACGAATAAATACATATATTTTTATAAAAGTATGTGCGCATAACATAAATGAAATGGACATTGATAAAAATTAAAATATATATAAAAATTAAATCGCATTGGCTTTGGCATTTAGCGTAAGTTAAGGTTAAACTTTACAATAATAATAAATAAATAAATTGGTCTTTAAACATGCCGTAGGATTTATTGATGCAAGAAACGCTGATCAAGAAATCCTGTGAATCCGAGTGAAAATTCTCAGTCACGGAGAGAAATTTAAAAAGTTAATGTTGCTGTATAATATAATTTAATAAATTTAAAATATATGACATAATATACCATATATTTAATACATGGCATAATATTTCATACTAGAGGGCTCTGCCCCCTGCTCGCTAAAGCTCGCCAACCCCCAAGAGGATTGCGCTGCAATCCTCCGGGGCTTGCTACGCAAACCCTGCTCGCTTCGCTAGCTACATGAAGACACTGGGTGTCCTAGTACAGTTGTTATAAAATCTTTATATATATATAACACCCCCTGCTCGCTCCGCTCACCGACACCAAAGAATCACGTGATTCTTTCGGGATCACTATGTGAAAACAGCTCGCTTCACACGCTTGGCGTACGGTTATCCGTTTCTGCTAGTATTAGGAAATTATAAGTACATTAATAAATAAAAGTAAATTTAAATTATTTGAAATTGCACTAACTCCTAAAATTAATTTTTCATCAGTTTCTACAATTAAAATCTTCTGGTAGCACAGATATATATGTAAATGTTAGAAAGAAATTTGAAAGGTAATATTTATCATCCAAAGATGATTAAAAATCAAAATTATTTTCATCAATCAGAAATTTAAAACTTCTTGGCATACACTTTTGAGTATTTATTCAAAAGTTTATTTCAACATAACTTCATTCCACTAAAATTTTAAGTTTAAAACTGATAAGATAGCCTTTTCCAAATCTTCAAAATAAATTTTTAAAAATTGCTTTTTCCACCAAAATTTCAAATATGCCCTCTTTGCAATGGAGTGTAATTCAGAAAAGCTTTCCCACATGTATACATGCTTATTTCAACAATTATTTAGTCAAGAAAAATATAGTGTGTTTCTCAGTGCTGTCATTTGTGTTTTAAATCTCAGAAAATTCTTGATCGTCTCTTGTCGTAGAAAGATGTAAACCATCTTGCAACCTTTTAGCTAAAAAAGGACAGTTTAAAGAAAATAGTGGCTTGAAACATGTTCATATTAACTATTCAAATTTAAAACCCATAATAATTATTTACTTTTAGCCTTTTATAATTAATAAGATAGCTTTTTCCTCAAAAATTTCAAAAATCCTTGCTTTTTTAAGCAAAATTTTAAATTTGCACTCTTTTTTATAAAATATTATACAGAAAAGCTTTCCCACATGTATACATGCTCATTTCAACAATTATTTAGTCAAGAAAAATATAGTGTGTTTCCCAGTGCAGTCATTTGTGTTTTAAATCTCAGAAAATTCTTGATTGTATCTTGTCGTAGAAAGATGTAAACAATCTTGGAAACTTTTAGCTAAAAAAGGACAGTTTAAAGAAAATAGTGGCTTGAAACATGTTCATATTAACTATTCAAATTTAAAACCCATAATAATTATTTACTTTTAGCCTTTTATAATTGATAAGATAGCTTTTTTCTCAAAAATTTCAAAAATCCTTGCTTTTTTAAGTAAAATTTTAAATATGCACTCTTTTTTATGAAATATCACACATAAAAGCAAAAAGTATGCAACATTATCATTCACCATTAGCAGCAAGTGGTAATTCTCTTCCAGTGAAAATATATATGTGCTAAAACAGTCCGTACAAACTGATCGCCAACGGGGAGAAAGAAATAAAGGTCATTTTTTTGCGCCACGCATAAGCGTTTTATATAATATAGATATAAAATTTTTCTCTTATATTGTAAAACAATAGAATTTTGTACAGTAGATGATTTTAAAACATGGCCTTAATTGCAGAACAAACTGGAAAATATAACTATATTATATAATTAAAAGTATAACTATAAAAATATAACATCTAAACAAAACAATTCATTATTCTTTGGGTCCGAGAGAATTGTTAGAGCATTTTTTAATGCACGATAAACAGGAATACAACACATGTTTCTAAATGCCACCATAGGATGTTGTGTTCTAAATATTTTTGATGAAGACATTTTTTAGAATGAATTTGAGACGATCGAAAATCTTGTTAGCTGACTAAGTTTCTATCTTAGTTAGCTGATGTCAGTTAAAATCTTTTGTTATTTGAAATCAAAATAAATAAATGAAAATGAAAACTAAATTTATTTTACATTTCGCTCGATTTTTAGGCATAATTATTATTATTATATCCATTTTTATGTTTATTTACAACCCTTCTTTGTATATTTATGAAATGTTTATGTATTATTCTGTATATCATTTTAAGTTCGGTTATTATCCTGAGTATATTTCTGCTTCTAGTTTATTCTTCTTTATGGATGAGTTTTCTGGTAGGACTTTAGGACTTCCGCCTTATCCATTAACTTCCGGTGATAATTATAAGTCAATGTTATTCTTCAAAATATGAACATTCTGTTTGAAGATATTAATTAATGTTTTAAGTGGAATTAACTAACGTTATGGCTTAAGAATACTTTAAAAATATTAAATTTCGTACTCCTATTGCTGTCACTCTGATTGTTTACTTAAAATAAGAGTCTAATTTTGTGGAAAATTTGCCATAATAATTGTTTTTTCACTCTTTTTGGCGCTTTGTGTACTCAAGAAAGAACTGATTCGAAGTTGGCGATTGATGTGGAATCCAATTGGATTTGGAAGTCGCTTAAATTGGAGGGTTACTGGAAAACGGAAGTGAACCCTCACCACGGAAGTTCTGTGAAACCAAAATAAACAAATCAGAAGACGTCCCTACATTAATGTAACTCGCATTATTGTGTTATTCTAAATTCTGCATTGAATTCCGTTTCATATTATATGTTTTCCATGTATGTTATGTACTTTTATGAATCTTCACCGTGAGTTTATATGTATTTACTTTCTTTTAGGTCGGAGAGAGTTAAATAAATAAATGCAAAGACCTATAATTTCTTTTTATATATTTCTTTTGCTTTTTGATCTCTTCTAATTACAAAAGGTTTGTCATTCTAAATGATTGTGCTTATGCTTCATGTGAATATTTTCTTTTTTAAAAAAAAATTTGATGCTATATACCAAGGTGGGGAAACTTTTTTCACTGAAAGGCATTATTAAATTTCGGCAGTTGGGTAAAAGGCTGCACGATCAGAATCTTAAATCCAACAGACAAGTATATCATTTCAATGAAAATTGTAAATAACTGGTAATATCGCAGTTTATCCCCACCCCTGTCATATACTATTACTTTTTAATCACGAATATCTCTGATGTTTATTTTATTGTATACATGCTATTTTAACTCTTTCTTTTCATATGGAGTTACCAATAACACTGTTTTCTCTTTGGATGCTAGAAAGTTCTTGATTAACTAATTAAGGTTGTTTGAATAGCTGAGTACTGCTTTAAGGAATTATGGTTTTGTTTGTCAGGTGGTTCAATCTCTATGATTTTTCATAACATTTCGGTCGGTGAAGCCATTTTTTCCCATTACATTGGTTAACTTATAACAAATAATAATTATCTAAAACTTTCTTCCTTCGGATTAATAACTCAACTTTGCTTAAATAAATCAGAGTTAAAATAAATGCAGTTCTGTGGAAGTAGTAGTTTTTACGCTGTATTAGTACACATTTTCAAACAATTAAGATTAGAAAACTCACGTGTACTATTTCTCTTATTTTTACCTTGCCTCAACAGTCAAAATCTATTTTGATTACAACAAATGATCATATTTTAATATTTTTTAATTTGGGTCTTTTTAATCCACTTAATAGTTATGATGCTTTTCAGTCAGGACTGATTTGATGCATGCGCCATCTCTTATTTTTTTAGTTTGACCTTGTGCTAATTCGTCTTTGGTTGTCTATCTTACCTGGACATAATTCTTCTCGTATGACTTTCTTTCTTGAATTTAACATGTATTTTACATTAGTTTTTATTTCAATGAAAACTATTTGTGATGAAAATGAGTCTTCAATAAAAGACAAGTTAATTATGATTAATACTGGAATATAATCAAGGTGCTTCCTGTTATAGAAACATGTTTCCCAAAGGGACAATCTGGGTTATCTGAAATGAAAACAGTGACAAATTTTACAAAAATTTGAAATGAAAAACTATTGTTCGGGTAATGAATGATGTTGCAAGATAAACTGAGGCCAAATACCTCCTACTGTAATATAAATACTTCTAGAAGCCTATCCGGTTTAGCTGGGCCATAAGGCAATGAAACCCCTACTGAATTTGTGCTGACATATTTGCCTGCATAGGCAATAATAACACAGTCAAATATAAATAAATTTAATATAAAATCAGTCACCTACTGTATTACCGCCATGAGAAAACCCTAGACACCAGATATGCATGTGGCCAGCGTCATGGAAACGGGATATTCCACTGCATTTTAGGGGTGAAGGAAAGGGCTTTATTTCATTTGGCCTGATAGAACCGGCGGAAGTCTCGTTTTGCTTTGTACTACGATGGAAAACGAATTCCTCGCTAACGAAGTGTGCTTTGTTCTCCAAATGTTGCGGTTGATTTTATACCCGTTTACCTCCTTTCTTTGATTCGTCTACTTGTTGCAACCCTGTCCAGGGTTTTTCTCCTGGCGGTAGGACAGTACTTCGGCTTTTCACAATACAGTGTATTTTGTATTTAGCTTCGTAGTTTACGGAAGATATTCGAGTATGCATTTTGGGCCTCGTTTCTTTGATTAAATGGGTTCAAAATTTGGTGCAGATCAACAATTGTGGAATCAAAACCACATACCAAATTTTATTTATGTAGATCGTTGTGTTTTTTGAGTTATCGTATACACATACATACGGATTTATAAAATGGCAGATGGTTTACCCCTTAAATGTTTTTGTACAAAGGCAAACATAGATCTACATTTTTTTCTGTAAAGATCATATCGCTATAAGCGACAATATCTTAAAATTGTTGGCGTTACTGAGTTGTCGCATTCACATATGCGTGAATAGACAGGCCGACACTCACCGATAGCTATGATGGATTCGAAAAGAAATTTGATAGATATCTACCAATAATAATAAATCTTTAATCCAAATTGAATCCATCTATTTCATTGCATTTTTCAGTTATGGTGTTCATATTCACATTTATGGACAAACTTCCTTTTGGCGGATTTTTCCGAAATTTTGATATTAAGAGCACATGATAAATTTCATTTGTCTAGCTCCTGCCGTTTTTCAGTTATCACGTTCACAGACATGTAAATATAATTAAAAAAAGTAATTTTTAACGATTATAAGAATTCTCTTTGTATATTTTGTATAGGAATAAGTAGAAATTGCTGAATTTTTAAATTAGCAAAACGTTGTTATATGTCTCGGAAAACAAAAAACAAAAAGGGTTTTTTCAATTATTTTCATTAAGTCTGTCGGAAGTGCTGGGATAAATTAAATTGTTGATAAGATTTAATATTAAGTAAGATTTGTATTTATTTTTTGTATTTGTTAAAAAGGATTTAATTTGCCCAGCTGTTCTCCCAGGTCGTGAAATATCAAAATGTAAACAAATATCTAATCTGCTTGCAGTTAAATAAGAAGTTAAGTATGGTGGTATGTGGTATGTTGTCATTGGTGAACATCAGGAGATGTCATCCTGTCAATGGCCAATGAAATCATTCCACCTGATGCAAATGATGCAATGGGTTTCAATGACCAATAAAATCATGCCATCTGTTGTATATGATGCAATAAGTTGCAATTGCCAATCAGATCATACCACCTGTTGGGATTTAAAGACAATGTGTGCTTGCATGTAACTAGAAGTGTTTGTTGTCTTGATGATAGTTGTTGGATACTATGTTTGTAGTCAGCCAGTTATCTAACTTTATTGGGAATGAATTTTTAAGTTTATTTGATGCAGCTTTAATAAAGAATGTTTATTTTTAAAAGTGTCTCTCTTTTACCATAGTTTTTCACAAAGTCGTATTTTAAGCATCCATAATTTTTTAGATATACTTAATCACTCATCTAAAATAATATAATAACTGCAATTTAATATCTATAATACTTAATTAATTATTTGAGATTTTGCTTTTGCGAATGTTTGAATCAGTATATTGACTTCAATAGCAGCTACTACTTTTGGTTCAATAGATATATTAAGGTATATCTGTGGCTTGGATCAATAATCATCAATGTCTATTTTAAAACTATTTTGAATATATCAATTTTGAACTTCTGAATGAATTGGGACATAATTATAATATAGGATATACAGTCTATTACAGAGTGAGCCTTAAACTTTGCAGTCATTTTTGTCAAAACTTTCAATTATGATATTGATTGCTCTTTCTCCAAGCCACAGATATATATTCCTTACGTAATATATTCTTAATAAAATATATTAAGGAGTCATATATGACATTACTCTAAATTCAAAAACTTTTGAAGGGACATTTTTTAACGCCATTTTTAAAATTCGTATATGCTTGCAAGAATATCAGAATTTTCAT
>BGPR01003265.1:116577-143236 GCA_013235015.1 Araneus ventricosus | reverse complement strand
CACGATACTTCAAAGGCCCAAATTTCTTCCTATATGTCACTTTTCCATGTATCAATCGTTTCAAAAAAAATTAAGATGTATTAAAATGTATTCTAGTCATTTCTTTGTTTGCCTAGTGTCGATTCACTATGCACTTGATGATCTCTACCGGAAAAGGGCTTTACTCGTAACAATGGGAACCAAGCATCTACGCTATTGGAATGAAAAGAAACGATTATAACATTTTACATATCGAATTTAAATAAAAGTAAACTAATCAAAGGACTTGAAATCTGATAAAGAGAATGCTTTTGATAAAGCCTTAATTTATAACACCAATAAACTTGAAGGCTTATATTGCAAGTTTTAGTTCCTCAAAAGAACAAGATCAAATTTCCAGCACTGTTTTTCACTTGTAAAGATAAGCTATAATGATACTTACACAAAGCAAATTCGCTACTCCGGCGTATGAGTCATCGTAAGACTGAAAATGGATATAATATCAAATATGCCTTCTCATTGTAATTGCTTGAAAATTCGAAATATTAAGATAGTTTATACGAGTTGTTTAAATGTAACAAATACAATTTAATATTCCAATAGATTACTAAACGAAATTTCAAATCTTGCAGATATCGCCAAAGCTTTCCATAATAAGAATTTATTGACAGGGAAAGATTCAAGCCGAATATTTAACAGACCGACGGGAATAGACCCTTCAAATGCATACGAAGAAACTTGACGTTTCATATTGTTTACAGTCCTCATAACCGCCACCATAAAATGTTTAATATTCTATCTCTCAGGATTTATTAGCATGCGATAACCAACGTTAAGGTATTTGTGTTTCAGAGCTGAATGGGCGGAATTCGTAATTGACCTTCGGTACACTTTTCAAAATATTCTTAGACTATACATTTAGCAACACTTCATGTTATGCGAATAGTTATCCATACTTTTAATCTTCAATTCCTTCGAATCTCCTACCTTCATTATACTGCATATCGAAATCTTTCACAAAATTGTACCCTCCCAATCCAAAATATTCACCTTTCTTGTATCTTCGTATCTGAAATTAAATTTGACTTTGTAGCTGCCTTGATTTTCGAAACAAATGTTGAATTCTCAAGTTCGGTTCAGGCTTCGCTTTCTTTTCCGAAAATGCGGGAAATTCATATTTAGAATAGGAAATGTGCTCATTTATTATTTATCCTGCGGTATTCAATTCAACTCTACCGTAGCAAAATATTTGCCTCGAGTTGAGATTTTGTTGAATCAAGGAACTCAATTGAAGGGAAAATTCGATTAAAGGTACTGAAAATTTCTCCCACAGCTGCAAATAAATAAAAAGCGCCAGAAAGATTTCAACAATGCTTGACAAGTTAAATTTCTGAAGTGAAAATCACTAAATATATTACACCCAAGATGAAAAGTTCAAATTAATTTTATTATAATGTACAAAATCAACTACTCTTGTGAAATTTCGCATTTTCACAGAAACAATGATTTTTTTGTGCCCATCCCATGCTTTTGGAATTCAAATGAATTCTCGGCATGATGGCCGTACATACTGCTGCAAACCTGAATCGAATTGTTTGAAACTTTTACGTGACGATACATCGCTCTACTGCCCGATAAATTCCATAATATGCAAATGACATTGTTGGCGTACAATCTATATGGAATAGTAACTGCACGCAAAGAAATTGATTTCGGGTTTCGATAGATAACCGAATTTCATACAAAAACATTTTACAGAATCTAAATGATAGTATGTGATAAAATACTGAATTGCTATCTCTGAAGGAAAAATTTATATAATATGGCTGGTAGATTTTATTACCTTTACAAATCCATTTCTCATAAGATTCACGAAAGAGGACGTTGAAATCATCGGACTGCTGAACAATAAACTCTTATACTCCAGATATCACAAAGAATAGTTTTGGAGTCCAGAGATTTGGATATATATCCCCAATATTTTTTAACAATTAATATCATTTATACTTTTATTTATAAGTGGAAGTAGGTTACAAAACTATCAACCTGAAAGAAATTGGTTTCTTATGCTACAAATTTCTTTCATCTCCATATTAATAAAAATTAAAGGAATTCATAGTGAAACTTTTGGAACTCCGATAATGATAATAATTGTATTTATATTTAAAATGTTATACGATGACATTTCCATAGTTTCCCGAGATAAATTCTTTAATTCTTTCCAGACTTTTTTTAAATATGAAATTCTTTGATTTTATTTACTTTTCTTTGTTAAGACTATTCCTGTTAATTTTTTGATTACGTCCAATTCTTTCAACTCGCTATAATTTTAATTCGATCTTCCTAGATAACATTTCTTACAAGATTTGGACCAAATGTGAATCAACCACCTTATATTTCTGTGACTTGTTGCGGTTGACATAGCAATGACCATCTTTTTCTAAAGAAACGTAGTCATGGCTTCTGCGTAGGTATGGTAACTTAAACTATAACTCTGTGAATATTTTTAGGTTTTTCTGGCATAATTGGTATCATCCCCCCCATTCATGAAAGTTGATAACTTTATAATGTGAGCATGCATCAAATTTAGTTTATATTTGAAACTGAAGAAAATGTAGATGTGAAAGACGAGCTAAAATTTTCCTATAAGAAGACTTTCGATGATTAAAATACTTTGGTCAAAATGATCACTAATGCGTAAAGAAGCATATTAAGAAACAGACTCCAAAATAAGGAAACATAAGAACTAAAAATGGGAAAATTAAACTTATTAAAAATTCATTTAAATTTAAATTCGATTTGAAAACTTTTGGGAACCACTTGCTTACGGATCGCACGAGAGAGATTCCATTCTTTTGAGCTATATTAGCCGAATTTACTTCGAGTTCTCTGAATGTTCCTTTTTCTGAGAATTTAACCATTATTTGCTCGTCTTTATTATGGCAAATATTTAAGTTTTAGCGTTTAAGATAATTTGAACTATTCAAGAGCTTAAAAATAATCCTAAACGAGTGAGGTGGGAAGAACCATCTCCAAATAAACCAAACAAACGGTTCCGACTGCCATCGATTCCAAGTTTTGAAATCTTACTTGGTGCTGTCCATTATGATAAAAGACCATAAAATAATGTACATCACCGACAAATGACCAGATAACTAAATCACGGAGACTTCAGAATTCCCTGTTACAGTCAAGTCATTCATTTGGAATTTCGAGGCAGCAACTTTAAAATGTCAGATTATTCGACGACGGCTTCAGACTGGCTGGAAATCGTATGCACATCGCTTGTCTGAAGGATGTCGACAGAGGATGTATATATCAGTGTCTACGTCACAAATCAAAATCCTTTTAGTAACTGGAACTTATCCCTGAAATGAAAAAAAAAAAGAATTTATCCGAAGATTAAGCACGATTCTGGTTTTAACTATCAATTTTAAAGAAAATTTAATGTAGCCGAGAACGAAAAAGAACGATTTAATGTTAAAGCCCAAAAGTGTGAGCCATATACATTTTCCAAGCAATCATTTTACATTAAATTACAACTAATAAATCGCTTTTCCCATATTATAACTCGCATGATATTTGCTTTAACAGAAATAAATTTGCTGTCAAATGTTAAATTGGTTAGGTATTCAAATAAATGTGGTATACTTCGAGATAATGACATATCTTCAAGAAATTTGGTAAAAACATCGAGATTCTGTTTGCAACATTATTTCGATTCATAAGATTGTTAAAGACACGTGGCACCTCCAAGTGCATCCAAATTATTTTTGCCGTTAAAATTGTTCGACTTAATACCATATTAAATTATTCTACAATTAGATGCACGAGTTAGGTGCGGAGGTGCTAAATAGAATGAATTTAGTGATATTTACGTACCAATTTGAACCAACACAGCCATTTTTAGGAAAGACCTCGTAATTTTGAATCGCGCTCAGATGACGAGATCTGAGCTGGCACCCCTCTCCAAACTTCCACACCAGCGGTAGGCCATTTGGCCCCAATGGATTTAACGTGCACCAGAACCGCTTACACGACGGTTCTTCGGTGGAATCGCGTTCCGAAGCTAAAACCCTCCTCTCCCGAGTTGAAGTTGATTTGAATTTCCCTGGCACAAGATCCTCGAATGGGATAAGCTGCGCCGAAAACCAAGAATCTGTACAGAAATAAGTGCTTAAAAGAATCAGTAGTTAAAATCCAAGTAAAAACCTCTCCCGGGGTCGAGACCCTACCACCAGGCTATGGCAGTCTCGCCTAAGTAGATTAAGATCTACAAGTTGCATCCCTTTCATCTTAAAACGCCACCAACGATCCGAAGATAGTTGGCTGCTAATGTCGCTAAGAGAGATGGTTTCTAATGTAAGAAAGGAGTGCAGTGGTCAGAGATTAACTGCTTAAGGTTTAATTCAAATTTCACTTTCAGAAGAAAATAGTTTCGAACCCTGCCTAATTGCGGGATGTGATTACACTAACTCCTATTTCATTTTCAAACCTTTTGCGATTGTGGCTCGATTGGCTGTGTGTGCGCGATTACGCTACTTTTTTCTACTGGAAAATTTTAAAAGCGAGAGCGAGGCCTGCTGCGTCTGAAATGAGTGCTGGACAGATTTTTTTACTTAAAGAACCTACTGTTTTGCTTGCTGCAGATGTAGGAATCTAGGAACTTCGCTAGTACATTGAAAATGATTGAGAAAATTAGAAGACGGCAAGTATTGCACCAAATTGAAAAGCAAAAAAAAAAAATCCGAAACTAGTAGCTTTGCTACTATCGGTATTCTCTCCCAAACTCGTCAATTCGTTAAAACATACAATCCAATTTGCCTTTCCTCCAATATCCAAAGAAAAAAAAGAAAATGTTGCTACATAGATATAAACTGAACCTCAAATATTAATTTCGAAAATACCAAGTGACTTCAAAATGTTCGACCAAGCAATTTTTATTTCAATGAGAAACCAATAAAAATAGTTCAGTTTTGAGACAAAAATAATTCGAATTATCTGTAAGAATATCATTAAAATTATCTCATTACCTGCAGTCATTGAATTGTTATTACCATGAATTATTATATTTAAGAGAAATGTTATGAAATTTATGAACTTTATTTAAAAAGAAATTTTATCTTTAAAATAATTTTATAACTATTTTCATTTTTAAAATTTGTTGGTATGCAATTTAGCAAAAAATATACGAAAGTACTTAAAAACAATGTTAGACGAACGGTTGCTAGGGGAACTACTGTGCTCGATTATTCTGGCTATTATTCAAAATTCCGTGATTAAATTTTCAAAGCATTAAAAATTTAAGCAACAAAAAAACGCGCGATTACAAATAAATTAAAATGCAAGTAAAAGTAACAATTTTTTACAATTTCAATAAGTCTTTGCCAAACCATTCGCAGATAACTGCTTTAAGCCCAATGTCCCAAAGATGGTTGGAAAATTCTTTCTCCCGATAGCTTTGTAAATATTACAACCAAAAATATAGTGAATTAGTGCTTCTTTGTCCAAACCACACCTACAATTGGCATTTTTGAAAAATCCATTTCGGAATATGTGTGTTCGAAAGATACATCCGTTCAAGGACTTCATTCACCAATCCTCCAACTGCAGATTATTAATTTCTACTTAAATGCAGCGCTCGCAAATGTGTCCAACTATTTTAAAACGAAGATAATTTATATGCAATTCTATATCAGTATAATGCGATAGTTTTGATGAAGATAAGCGTCAACACGAGCGGGATAACACGATATCCCGCTAAAAACTCGTAATATTCAGTTGAAGAGCTAATCGTGTTTGCATCTATTGTTTGTTCTCAATGGAAATGTGAAGAAAACGCTAAAATTTCAAAGTATGATAATAAGAGGAAAATTCGATAGTTTATAATGCAAAAAACGATTGCGAAGCAGCCATCGTAAACTTTCTCATGGGACCACAAAGGGAGATTCCTTAAAGTTAAGCAATGCTATTCTGGAGGTGTTCTAAAGATATTGCCAATTTTTTTTAATTGGGAAAAAAGCGAATTAATGGTTTTATTCTCCTTGAACAGTTTTTATTTTTTGCATTTCTTAAAAAGTCACTTTCAACAGTCTTGAAATATTGATGCGAAAGTGAACTTTATATTCCTAGAACCCAATTTTAACACTAAAATGGGAAATAAGCATTTTAATTTAAGCTACTATAGACCTCAAGATAAAAATTTGCTCTCAACATAGCATAACGAATTACTTTAATGAAATGTAGCAAGATATTTTTAACTACATTTAAATTATGAAAAATAACATCTTGGTAACTGTTGCTGTGGAGATATTAACATGAATTAAATAAAGACTGCCATTAATTAGCTTTAAAGCAAAGAAACTTATTTCTGACGTGTTTCGTCATTACGCTAAGAAATATCATCCTTAATGTGATCTTAAACGCATTTAAAGGCATTTCGCGTATTTGTAATACGCGATTCAGTTTAGATTCAGTTTTATACGTCGGTAATAATATTCAGTGAATTCTGTATTTAAAATGAAAGTTGCTAACTTCTATAGAGTTCTTTCTGTCTACCAAAACCAAGTAGAAGACATTACAACTCCTACCAGTGTTACAGTAGGTCTCGACTTTTAACATATTGCCAAATAGGATTATCACCGAGTATATAAATTTGGAAATATTTTTGTTAAACGAAAGAATAAATAACTTACTATTATGTTACTCAGGATACTATCCAAAGTATATATATTGGCTACTGCAACCAACGTCTTGCACTGAATCGCATACACTCACAGCAATTTGGAATGCGTCAAAAGTTCTTTAAGGAGAATAAATCATCAATACAGCACCAAATTAACCACAATTCACTCAAAACTGTGCAACTAACACGCACTTCAATATAAAACAATTACAGGATACAAAAAGACTACACAATCTTCCAAAAGCAAACAGAAGATTCTAAAGGTAATTGAATTTAAATGCTGTGAGGAAAGCATCTGAAAGGTTTCTAGAATTGTCTTGAAATAAGTCGTTCAGCTACGACGTAAAAAATTCGATTAATGGTGTTGCCAAATGAAAAAGTGAAGAAACTTAAATTCGCATCTCTTCGTCGTCCTCCAAATATATGTATAAACGTAAATCACTCAAGAGAACTTAAGATATCGATAAGATGAATAAATATTTGGATTCGAAAACAGATTTATTATTATTTAACTAGTGTCTTAAAACGATGAGTTCTTTTCGTCATTTCAGTGAAAAATCTCATAATGATAATAATAAATCTCATTTTCCCACTGGAAGACAGCAGGTGGATCTTAAGATTAATGTCATATTTTGAAGTACACGAGGACTGTCTGGAATGACCATAGTAATCTCAAACCAGTGTAATTTTGCAATAGCTTCTCCTTCTGAAATTCTGCATCACATCAGCACCGCACGAGGATACGCTCACAGGATTCAAATGCAAGGCAATTTTTTCTGGAATCAGGTCATAAATCCCTTCTCTTTCTCCGATTCCGAAGCCGCGGCTTTACTACCATGGCATTGTGGTCAAATTTGAACCCAGAAGAAGCATATGTTTGTCTTCTGGAAGATCTTGGTAAATTTTATCAGATGATAATATAAAAGGACATAGGCAGCAGAGTTTAACGATAAACTTAAAAATAAATCAACGCCGGTAAATATGTAGAACAAATGGGGAGAAAAAGTTGCCATGCTATTCACTAAACATTTTTATGGACGAGTTTTCTGTTTTGTTTACTTACATCAAAAACCTTGACTTTATTTGCAAGGCTTTTAGGGGTACCAGAATAGACCCCTTAGACTTCTGCTTTGAAGATTCCATTGACTTAGCAGTAGACCGGAATTACATAGTTTGGGCATTTTAATGTAAATAAACAAATCAGAAAACTCGTCTATTGATGACTTGACCCTTTGAGACATCGAATGGTAGTGGTTCTGCAACACAAAAATTAATGAGGAAATCCCTATTAACACAAGATATGTTACGATAGCTCCACGATGTTGCTACTATATTATGAATGCCGGACAACAACGTAAAGATATAGTATGAATGCTGTAGAGCATTTTGTGCTAATAGGGATATCATGTAGTGACTAAGTATTTGAATTCAAACAAAAAGCACTTCTGTAACCCAACTGGTGGCTCATAGCACTAAAATTCAGGAAAAGAAATGCGGTTTTGATTAATAATAGAGCTCTTTAGCATAAATATTGAGAAGAAGAAAAATGTAAAGAAAGCGAAATGAAATGTTTGTTCTGTTAAAAGTGAACACGCAATAATTAACTTTTAAGAGAGAAAATCATGAAATAAAAGTCAGAAACTGTAATTTTATTTAATGTGAAGCAACAAAAAAAAAGTTTCTTCCAAGTTGGCGGAAATTTGTTAAAAGTGCATTAAAACAAAATTCATTTAACGCTGATATAAATATTAAGGCATCCGCATACGTTCGAAAACCCATTTTTGACCGAAAATCATAATTTTTTAATGTCTTATCTGAAAGCCTATTGTTTTTAGTTTTCAAAACAGTTTTTATTTTACATCTATGATGATCAGAAGTGAAATTAGAGACATTTTAGTAGAACTTGACAGTTGAAAATGGAGTGGTAAATAATACGATAAAGAAGCATTTTTCATTGTTTTTACTTAAGATATTTAAATTTTATTGTTTATTTTTGTTTTATACTATTTTACATATACCAGGTATTATTTTGAAAGATTTTCAGTGTGAATTTCTTTGTTTTCTATGACATTGTTGCAAATTTAGGTGATTTTGAATCATTGCAGTATCTTGATTCTCCGTTAATGATGTAATTTTTGATAATAAACGTAGGAAAAGTACATAAATTGTACTTATGATCAATATCAATCACTAAAAGTATCTTTCGTTCAACTAATAGGCATTATAAAGTTATTTGACTGAAAAACAATATTCAAATCTATCGATGGCGGCTGAATGATTGAAAAAGATAATGACAAATAAGGCTCAAGTAAACGACTAAAAAAAATTCCCAATCAGAATTTTTTTAAAAATGTGCTAAGCTGCCAAACACTAAGGACTAGCCTACAAAACTGGGGAGTATTGAAGAAAAATTCTTTTTTCTTCTCATTGTAAATTAAAAACAGAAACTTTAAACTCATTTTTCTCAAAATGTGATTTTTTGCAAAATTTTCATTTTTCAAACACGATAACTAAAATTCAACTTAAAATATCCGTCTCAAATTTGGCATACATATTATTTATTATATTGTCTAGGTAATGAACCAAAATATAAGTGAAATAATGCTCCATTAAAAAGTTATGTATCTTTTAAGGTTTGAAAAAAAGTCAAAATTCATGATTTCACACTAAAACTCTTATAATTTACATGTTTTTAGATACATTGCAAAATTTTTGCTTCAGAACCTAGCTGATAGTTGAAGGATTATATATGCAAAGGGATTTATCATTCTGATCATTTCTTTTTGAACGAAGGTGTTTGAAAAAAGGTCAAATTTAGTGCAAAAAAAAAGTTTTTTCAAATTTTAAAAAATATATTTAATTCATTTAACTTTTTTCTATGATTTATTAAGTTTTAACATAAATGTCATATAAAAATACAAAAATATTTCTTCAAATATCATTATTTAAAAAAAGGCCTCCGAACGTAGTCGGATACCTTAAATTAATTTTTTAAGATATTTCAAATTCCCAAAAGTGTTCTTCTAAAACTTCTATTTTTCTCTGTGGAAAATGACCTTGTGGTGGTGTGTTAGTTAAAAAAGTGGTTACAATATTCAAGTAAAAAATTTCAGTTTGAAAAATGATTCAAATGTTGTTATGCCAACAGAGAGAAAAAAGGTGCCGTTGCACATTAAGAGAAATGATTAGTATAGGATTTCTTTTGGTTGCTTCACAATGAAATTTTTAATATCTTGTTCTAAAAATTTTATACCAGAGTGAAAAAAGAAATCCAAATTTTTCACTGAAAGCACTTGATACAAATGCATAAATTTTCATATTATATTTTAGATATCCAGAATTCGCCTGCGTTCCATTTTGGAAAGTAATAACATCATCTCTATCATAAATAAAATAAAATACTGCAAAGAAAAAACTCTGAAAAACAGTAAAATGAAAATTAATAAAGAAATAAAATGCAATTTTTTGGTAGTTTTAGATGCCAGCTGTCTTATAAGTCGTTTAATGTAAGTTTCAACTGAAAGGATTTATACAATACGTAGGAGTAAAAAATAAAATTTAGCCCTTCTTAAACAGTAAAGTATATTTTGATATGAAATGTTTCATATACGAACTTTTATACAGTAAAGAAGATACGAGAGAATATGAAAAATCTGATATGTCAATTTTGGATATGAAACAGTTGCAAAATAAATAAATAAAATGTGAAATAGTTGTAAAATTATGTAAAATAAAAACAAAGTAGTTGGTGGAGTCTGCAAAACGCATATTTTACATTTAAATTTTTAATAAAACTGCTTTTTATTTTAACATCATGCCTTAAGTTCAATATCCATCATTAAAAATTTGGCTGTCCGTTATAAAATAATAACAAAATTATTTTCCTAACAAAAATAAAATATTTCGAGTAAAAGAACTAAACAGCAAAAATAAATAAATTCATGAATAAAACAAAAAATATTTTGAAAGTTCTAAAGCTATTTCATTGCTTTTAAAAGTAAAGCAACTGATCGGAAAAAAATCTTTCAGAGTGTTAAAGCTGAAACAGCTTAACTTCTGGGTGAAAAAGCAAAATTTCTGCTTCGCCTAAAACATACAAAAACTACTCAATCAGTGAAATCCACCGAAAGAGGACATTTCAGCAAACTTAGCGGGAAAAAATTAACTTCTTTCAACTTTCACGAAAAAAGAACAAAAGTGAATTATTTCTTTTTCTTGCAAAATTGAATGGGAAAATGAGGAAATTCCAAAACTTCACAAATTCCTACTTTATTAATTCAGCCATTGTGAAAAATTTAAGAGCGTGTTAATCAATATGTCCACTTTGGGCAAGTATCCAAACGTCACTTCTCATGCTTTAGCGCGAACACCAAAATTCCCCTTAAAGATTTTTATTGGATATAAAAAGCAACGCTTAATTCAGTCCTGCTCTTCTTGGCTTTAACAAATTCTACTGAGTTTAGAAAATAAAGTAAAATTCAGTCAAACCAACTGCAGATTTTATTTTTATCAATGTTTACATCCAAAAGAAAAGCGACCAGGAAATTTAGGCGAATAAATCTTCCGTTAAGTACATATTTTTATATTCAACTACTAATCGATAATTAACATTCAGAAGGGGATTGTATTTACTTTACGGATATGTGGTGTTAAGTGAAAGAATAAAATCTCAGAAACCATAATGTTACTTTAGTGAAAAATAGAAGAAAAAAACATTCTTTTTACGGATTGATAGAGATTTGTTCAATCAATGGATTAAAACAATGGAAATGAATATTAAATTGATTTTTATGGCAATTTAATATTCCAGAAAACTTTCTTTAAAAACTTACGTTTCTATCTGTGAAATAAAGGTTTATAGTGGTAGAAATTTTAAAAAGTCATTATTGTATAGTGTTAAAAAATAGCCGGTTTGCAAGAAGTCTCAGATGTGGTTTATCATGATGACTACCTATACATGTAAACTACCTACTGCTATGGAGATTTTATTGAATGTGATTTTCTGTATTATACTATTGAGTTCCCAGTTCTTTCCAGATGAAAAGGAAATGGTTCTTTATTAGTGTGCTGATTCTCGACATTTGAAGTGAGAACACAAATTGAATCACCGTTAAAGAAGAAAACGTTGGTGACATCTCTTCAAACACGTTTGAAGCTCAAAAGACGGGATAGAAAGCCATATTGGGATCCATGTAGAACAAATTCACCGAGTTATCAGTATATAGTTTGGCACGATACATTTCTAGTGGTGCTGAGAAGTTTGGAGAGAGTTTCCGAGCAGAAGACATGTGTCTTTTGTATCTTTTTGTAACAAAATCTAAATTCCTGCCATGGGTAATTTTGTACTTCTTGAACCGCTTTTACTTGGTTAGCTGTATTGCATATATGACCAATATCTCAGAATAATTCCCATAATCATGCCGTCTAGATATCCTGTTTATTATCTCTCCAGCTTCTAGACGAACCACTACTCGTCATCGAATGGCACCTAAAACATGTGTTTTAAGCATGCAAAACGTTTCACTTAACTAATACTAGTTTCCTCGTTCCTTAACAGATAAGAATCCTAAGATACGCAATGACTATAACTTTCTTGTAAACATCGATAGGGAGAAGATTTTTGAATACGATAATGAAAGAATCTTAAAGTTTTTTCTACGTATACGTAATAGTTGGCTTATGTGACTTCTCTGGGTAAAACAACGGGCCGCAGGGAACTTAGTGGTAATGTCTCGGCTTCGGAGCTGGAGTGTTCCAGTTTCGAAACCCGATTCCACTGAAGATCCGTTGTGTATGTAAGTCTGTTGCTCGTTCAATAATACGCAGGGGGTCAAACGTCCTCCCGCTGGTGTGGTATGGAAATTTGAAGAGGGGCTGCCAACCTAGGTGTCGTCCTCGTCACCTGACCAAGGTTCAAAATTATAAAGCCCTTCCCAAATTAGCCCTCGTGTTGTTTCGAAACGGAACGTTAATATAACTAAACTAAACCAAACTGGATCACACAACAAAAGTCGCCATGCGGTCCATTTCAATCCAGATAGTGTAAAGCATGTTCACAGTCATTGATGCGCGTTCTATGGCCACATATATGCTCTCAATATGGCTATCTCAATCTGAAACTGATTGTCGTGTCTTCATTTCATTGGGATAGGTCGTATGCTTCCTTTGCTTGCGTAAGAGAACGAAGTGATGATACGCATACAAATGCCCTATGCCGCAAGGATGTTATCCGTGTGGCATAGGGCAGTTATTACGTACACAAACAAAACTTTAAGCATCCTTCTTTATGATGTTTAAGAGTTTTCTTTTCATCGTTGTTTACGAGGATGTTGTAGCCATTTGCAATTGGTGCACTTGCTTTAAATAACTCTGTAAATTAAGTACGGTCGAAGAATATCAGAAGAGACCACGGTTTTTTCCGAGATCAAGGACTGTGAGAACTTTATGCATATAATAAACATTATATAATACGTGGGTAAAATCATACAGAGCTTTTGGTTCTCGAATTTCCATTGGTGTTTAGTTAAAAGAATGCCCAATCGATAAAAGTTATTACTCGACTTTCTCAAGGGAGAAGAAATTAGGAGTGCTTGTTCGCATCTGGCGATGAGCAAGAATATATGGATAGAAATTCGATTAAAAGCTTCCATGCCTTTGATGAACAAAATGGTCCCAACAACATCACCGAAGTACATATTTTATTGTCGTGTCTAAAACTAGTTTCATGAAATAACGAATTCATTAATGCAAATTCTCCTGAGATAACATAGACTCGGCATCCTCAGAAAAATGTATTAATTGTATTTTCCTTGATAAAAGGCACGTCCTCTGACAATTAAATCCTAATTTATAAGAGTGGCAATCTCCTTGGTCAGGGAACAATTAGTGTTTTAATTAGATTATTGGATGATGTACGAAAATGTATAATCGATATTTTTGCTGTCATATGGATTAAGTTATTAGCTAGTTTATTATATGCAAAAAATTCGTGACATCTTTATAAGCATTTTAAGAAACCTAAAATTATTTTTTGAATATAAATTTTTGACATCGGCAATAGAAAAAAAATAGTTTGTACAAAACTTCTAGATTCACTGAAAGGTAATTAACTTTTTAGCCTTAGAAAACTAAATATTTTTTTACGGAATGCCATTTAATTTTTCTGTGAATAACATCCTTTGTATTTGTCAATAATATCTTGTAATATTATTAAAGAGAATTTTTAAAAATATTATGTCAAAAAGGAGCTCATGGATAATTTCGAATAGTAATTTATTTTAGTATAAATATTAATGTAATTCAATAATGTCCAGTAAAGGCAAGCTTATAACATTCAGGAAGGACTGCCAATATGTTATAATAGCCGAATTTCTCTGTTTCCCCCAACAAAATGGTAACAAGAGGTTTAAAAAATTTTTTTTCAAGGAAAACGTTTCACCAAATCATTATTATTGGAGCATAATATACAAAGGTGAGTTCTAACTTAAGCAAATTTTTTACAGAAAAAAATAATGGCATGCACAATGCTTTGTAAATAAATAATATAACATTTTTTATGAATTTTTATATAATTTAGTTTAACTTGATCTGAATTCGACAATAATGTAAAAAAAATTAACAGAAAATTAGACATTTTATTTGTAACTCAGAATTTTTATCTTAATATTGTTTAAGTAAAATCTAGGCATTTTAATTAAATGATTATTAAACGCATAGTCATTTACTCAAAATCCAATAATTAATAACTGTAATCAACGATATAATTAAACTTACACCACCCAAAAACCTTGATTAAAAAGAAGTATAGCTTTATGAGACGTGAAAGTGATTCCTTTCGCATTTATATGGGAATAATTGCATAACTCAGCAAGACGAGGGTAAATCTTTTATTTGGGAGAGGGTAAAGACCTTTATATATAATGCATGATTTTCTGTTGTATAATCATATTTTTCTTCCAATAAAAAATAGTTATTTGTAATAAAATTGTGAAATAAACGTCTAAAATTTCCCCAGATAGCAATTTTAGTTTGCAGAAAGCTCGCAACAAATTTGACATGACAAAAGTGCAAGCTTGAAACAAGTTTGACATGACAAGAGTGCAAGTTTGCAACAAGTTAATGCAAGCTTCGAAGTCACCATGGGACGAACTTGCAGCAAGCTTGCCGCGTCGTCAAACTCATTCCAAATTATAGCAAAAACAGAGTACGAACACAACCCGGATTAGAAGTCGCGACCTACCGGTTCAGAAGCTGACGCGCTAACCACGCGGCCAGTTCAACTCTGAGAGGAGAAGATAGATTTCGCTAATACATCGTTCGATTCGATTCGTATACGATTTATTTTAAACTGTTTTCTTGATTTCATTAATTTTTGAGTTGAGAATATGATTTGAAGTCAAAGAGAGAGCGATTTTCGCTAATAACTACGTTTTGCTAGTAGAATAAATTATGAAATTAAAGTTCAAAAGTAATTACTTTAAAATGGGACAAAATGTATAAGTTTATTTTTCAACAAACATTGACTGTTTTTTCGGTTTAATTTTTTTTATAAACGCCAAAATTTCAACATTCAAGAAAAAGCGATATAGTTTTCTTTAAAGTGCGAGTGCTATATTTAGTAAAAAGATGGAAAATGTTTCCAAAAATATGTTTATAAAAAAAATTAGTTTTTTTACAAATTATCATTGATTTATTGAATTAATAAAAGAGAAGGACGGTCTAGGACATGCTATTAAAAATCGGATGTTTTTTTAAAACAGAGACAAAAATAATTATCTCTTTGTGCTATCTTTGCATCAAGCTTGTTTTGCAAACTTGAAATGCAAAGAGGTGGCGCTATTTGTCACGGCGAACTTGCCACAAGTTCGCTTCAAGTTTGACGCGTCAAATTTGCTATGACAAGGCAATATCAAGTCAAAATCAAATTTGCTGCAAACCTACGTGTTATCTGGGTCGTAGTAAAATGAATTTTGAATTTTATAAGAAATAAAGTGTTTCAACCTAGGTGAATAATATATTTTTTATTAACATCTTTTGCGACTTAGATTGTTGAGGTTGTCCCTAAGATTGTTGAGGTTGAACAGAACTTTTTACTGGCATCTGTATTAAGTGAAATATAATTTAAACTTCCGTCGAGCGCAATACAAATGCTAGCATGATCGTCCGCAATTCATCTGTGAGATTAAAAGTTAAATTTTTGCTTACACTTAAGGAAAAGCTTATCAAACTGAACTGTTCGACTTTTTTCGTTTTTTTCGTAATGCTGCTTGAAAAATATCTAAATTAAGCTGAACTGTGAAGCACATTTTATATACATGGTATCTACTCTAATCGTGGACTAAAATCTAATTTCTAAACTGTTAGAAATAGGTATCTACTTCTTGATGGAAAAATTATTTCGATTCTATATTTTATTATTTCCATCAATGAATGTGTTACTGAAGAAATTGCCAAATCTCAATTCTTATATAGTCCCGCAGCCTTATCTGCCATATTTAGAAAAATATTCTTACACACTAATATTTTGAACAAAAAAATGTCCACTCATCTACGACCAAAACTAACCTAGTTAAGAAATTTTTAATTTCATTATTTTAGGCCAATAAACTGGTACCTCAAGGAAGTGCCATGAGTTTATTTGTGGATATTCCTTAAAGCGGTCATTGTATTGGTTTACAATGATCAAAATAAGTGATATTCCAAACTTCAAAATCTTAGAAGAATCTTAGATTTTAATCTTAGAAGTGTGGAATTTCTTTTGTTTAAAATGTTAGTGTTTCAAAATTATTTTACTAAATATGACTAATAGGACCTGTGGAATCTTTAACAATTTAGATTTTAAATTTTTTTCTTAAGTATATTTATTGACTCAAACAATACAAAACATAATTCGTTACCTCATTTAGAGTATATTTCCAATTGGAAGTATATGCATGTTTATAACTGTTTTGAAATTTGCTATCGAGTCCCAATTAGAGTGGGCACCTTGTAAATGTTTCATGTTCCAATAATAATCTTAATATTTTGCAGGAGATGAAAACTACCTTGAATTTTGGAAAGATGTACTTCATTCAGGCCTATTTCCTTTTCAAATGTTCATTCAGCAATCCAATAATATTTCAATTTTTGTTATTATCATGTTAAAATACCCAATTATTCTTCAATATGTCAAAGTTGCCAGATGTATCACCAGATCGCTTTACTAGCAGTTATAAAAAATCCAGTCAACTTTCACACTTAGAGGGACAGAAACTTTCAAACATTCCCTATCCAACACGGTATCTTAAAATTCATATATCCGGGGGATTAAATCAAGGCGTCTCATTTCTCAGAATGACAAATGTGCATTTTCCTGCCATTATTATTGTAAGTATACAGACTCAAGCAATAAAAATGCAATTCTTTACCTCATTTAAAGCATTATTCCAATTGGAAGTATAAATATTTCTCCAACAGTTTCGAAATTAACTATCGGGCCCCGATTAGAGAGATCACCCTGCATATGTCTCTGGTTCCAATGATAATCTTACTATGGTGCAGGAGATGAACACTAGTTTGAATTTTTGAAAGGCGCACTTGATTCAGGCCTATTTTCTTTTCAAAGGTTCATTCACAATTCCAATAATATTTCAATTTTTGTTGTGATCATGTTAAAATACCTCATTCTTCTTCAATATGTCAAAATTGGCAAATGGATAATCAAATCTCTTTACTAGCAGTATAAACATATCTTATGAACTTTCACACTTGGAGCCAGTAACAGTAACTTTCGTCTATTCACTATCCCACACGACTTAAAACACAAATCTCTCGGGAATAATGCGAGGCCTCTCATTTCCTTGAATGACAAATGTGTATTTTCCTGTCATTAGTCTCAAAGCTTCGATTTCTCATGCGAAGGCAATCGGTAAGAACGACGCCAGTGCGTTTAATTGTAGTAATAAAGAGTGGATGAGTCGATTGCAGTTGGAGTAATTTTAATGTCGCATTTGTCACTGATGCTCGGTCATTCTTCTTTTGGTTCGAACGTTATCGACAGACCATGCTCCAGGGCAAAGGGTTATGAGATCAACGAGATCAAAAGAAGAAAACAGAACAGCAAATAGTCGAATGTAGAATGTTCATAGAAAAGAACAAAAGAAATGGGCCTGGAGATAGAGGTTCGTCAGTTGTTGCTTCCGGCTGCGTGAAATAAGATGCTTTCTTTCATCTTCTGTCATCGTTGCTTCGATGAGTCTACATGCTTTCTTCTTTTGCCAGTTCTTTTTGACTTCTGGAATGTTTAAAATGCTCCATATTGAAGTTTTTTTTTCCTTAAAAAAACCTTTCTTACATTTTTTATGATTTGAATATTGCAGCTCTATTCTCAAATTTTTCCATCTATATGTTCAATATATTTTTTTAAATTAAAGTATCTTCTCTACAAAAGATGAAAAAAGGAGAAATATTCTCACCTAAAAAAAAGGAAATATCAAAGGCATTCTTTTTCTTTAATTTCTCTTCCTTTTTTTCTTACTTGAGCCTAATTTAAAAATATTCTATGCAAGGGGAGTCTGATCAAAACATTTACTCTTCAAAATAAAATGTAGAAAGATTATACAAACAGGTAGACAAGAATTTAATTTTCGCAACCTTTTTATGTATATAAAAGGATTCTCACTTTATAAAAACTTGAAGATATCAAATTAATGCTTTCTGGATAACTCTCCCTTCTTTCTTGCCTTTCTTAGAAAATATTTGAAATTCATTTTAAAAAATTGAGATAGATAAAGAAAATGAATTGAAATATTTTACGTAGTCTAAACCAAGTTCACGTAAATCTTTCTTAATTTTTCGGAGGGAAAATAAAGGGTAAACAGAAAAAAATTCTTTAAACATGAATTACGAGAAGCTAAAATAAAATTAGACTTTTATATATTTATGAAGATTTGAGGATATTGGCAAAATATTATTTTAGACCGGCCCATTTGATGAGTAAATTACAGTTACCTGTATAATCAGAAAACAGTTGCACATATAAAGAAGTGCAGAATTTGGAAAGCACACATTAATCCATAAAATTCGCATAAATACATCAAATATTTTGTAGTATTTCTTTCCATTTTATTTCAACTGATAAATTTTAGTTACTATTTATCTTTAAATGAAGTTTTGTTTAGGCAATGGGTAAAAATAAACATAGGACTGAAAGGTATGTAAGCATTTCTTTTAATTATCACGCTCGTGAAAAACTAATGAAAATAGAACGTTTAATGTTTACAAATAATTAAACACTTTTCAAAACCTTTCTTCTATATAATACATTTTAGTTTCTAATTAGAAAGACAACGAAATTGCATTTATTTCATTTGATTCAAAGTGACAAATTTTTGTTACAGTTTTTCTTTAAATTAAGTTTTATTTAGGCAATGGGTAAAGAGTAAACATTGAACTGAAAGTATGTAAGCATAACCGTGATTGCCATACACATAAAAACTGACGAAAACAGATGTTTATCTTTACAAATAATTAAAGCCATTTCAAAATTCTACTAAAGTATTCTAATAAAGTATGTTATTTTCTTAAAAATAACATACTTTAGTTCTTCACGGAAAAAACAACAAAGAAACAAAAGCAAACACATTTACTGTCTGTCCGCGACAAGAAAAAGAATGACTTTCGTTTAACATTATCTTTCCTGTCCCTAAATTTTAGTTACACAAATTCATAAAATATATCGCTGATTGTGCCAAAGGAAATAGATAAAAAAAAATTATACGAATGCATAGCTGGTTAAATGTAAAAACACCTTTATTTTTATTATTATATATTTTTATTATTTTATATTTATTATATTATTACTATTATTTTATATTTATATTATTATTTATTATATATTTATATTATATTAATTTATATTATCTATATATTTCAATTAAAATATTCCATTAACATTATTTATTTATTTTGCAATTTACTTTAATTGCAAAATAAATAAATAATGCTAATAGAGCGATTTTTAGGAATGATTAGCTATGGATTTATAGAATGATTTTTAAATAAGTATAACGTCATCCTTTTTCCCGTCTCTGTCACAAGAAAATTCATGCATATCAATACATCTGCAGCGGTTTCTGTCATAATTTCTACTCACGAAATAATGACATTCTTGTTGAAAAGATGAAATGTTAAAACAACAAGAAAACTAGATTATTTTTCGCCTTTGATTTTACCGCTTTTAGCAGTATACCGACGATATATATGATATTTAAGTCGTAGAAGATGAATAAATATTAAATGGGCTTTGTATTCAAATACCTAATATTTTTTAATGACGCTTTTTCGTACTTATTTCTAAAATTTATTACAAGCCGATTTTCCACATCGAATTGGGAGTCTTTTTAGACGATTTCAATCTGCATTTTCTGGAACCATTATAACTTATTAATCCAGGACGAAGTGTATTTTTATTTTGGAAATAAATATTTGAAGTATGATATTTTTATTCTTCAAATGACCTTAAAATCATATTTGTCATGGCATTTCCAACAAATTCAACACTGATTAAATTTTATTTAAATAGATTAATTATATAAGATTTTTCCTAATAAATTTCTTTACCCTTTGATATTATCAATCCTTAAAGTATCCTTAAACAGACAACTAACTCCTTTTTTATTTCTGTTTACATTCTTTTCCTATAAATACTATAAAAACTACTTTCCCTTCAAATTAATGGAGCGCATGAAGCAAACATCAATTTAGCTCCATTAAATGCTTTACGTTACTAACTTCTGTAAGCGGTTATAAGATAACATTTTTTCGTAGTTGTATAGAAAATTTGAGGTTATAACAAACTGCAAAAAAATGTTTGTAGATAAGGGAGGCTTAAAAGTAAATTTTAACCGTTATAGCTTATGAACCTTTTTGTTATATTGAGAAACAATTCGAAAATCGTGACAGAAAAGAACCTATATTTTGCGTTAAACATCTGCACTGAAAATGGAAATGAAAACAAAAGTTTCATTTAAAAAGAGAGATAAACGTTCTTTTCGAAGAGTCAACGGAGTTTTTTTGTGCATCACATCCAGAACAACATGAGAATTCTGGATTTTTAGGCCTTGGACACAAATATGAGTTGAATAACTGAAAAAAATTTCTATTTTCAATGAAATAAAAGAACATACAGAACATTTATTCTTATCTAAATATTAATCATTGATTATAACACAATATTAATATAAAAGACAAACAAAATTAATACAACTTTATTTCCCTTGCTTTAATTTCAAAAAATATTTTTTTTTATCTCATACAAATATAAATCTTTAAATAATTTATCTTTTATGGATACAAAGTTAGATTGGATAGTCTTTTAAGTGATCTTCTGGGTCTTAAATAGTTTTTTTCATTATTTAAGCTTCTAAAAAATACACCTGCAAGCGTCATCGGATTTATTAGTAAAATTCTTAAGATTAATTTGGAAATCCATTTCCTGCCACAATTGATTAAACACACGGCGAATAAATTACCATATTGAACTATGCGGTTTTTTATAATTTGACATTTGTTTTTAAAACAGGCAACTACAATTTATAATTAAGTATTTACGTGTCTGTAGGAGATAGGGAATAGAGGAAACACCTTTGGATAGATTTCCTATTCGTATCATAACTAGTAATTTGACCTGTCCTTACGGACATACAAATATCGAGCCAATGACAGTTCCGAATAACGCCAGCAAATTCGAGTACAAAATTTCTTCACAAAGTACACTGCTTCATAGGAAAACATGATAAAATAACCAACACAATTTCTCACAATTTCAAGTTCCTACACGCACTTTCAAACTTTCCTAGACACAAAATCTTGATTAATTATCAAGTAACATAAATTAAAATACAATAATAAGGAAAATAAAGAGAACAATCAACTCATAAGGTAGCTTGGTGCGGGATCCAACTGGCCCCAGTGACCCGCCATAAGGGCCGCTACTGAGGTCGTTTGACTTACAACAGAAGATTTAAAGGGCAACATGTTCACATATCTGGATATAAGGTGGCCTCAGTTGTGTTCGTATAATTCTAATCATGAATGAAGGCGAGGCGTATGATCTTGCATCACTTCGGTTATCAAGCAACCGAATATGAGAGTTATGGATGTTAAAGCAACCCAAAAGTTTAAACGAAAGTTCATCAAGGATTCCTCATTCACGCTTATACTACATCATTGCACAATATATACCCATATATTTCATTAAAGCCAACCTTTCTTCCTCCCTTCTATACTTCTACATGTCTCCGAATGATTCTGTATTCGCAAACGAATTATTCTCTATGAATCAAGAAAGAAATCATACAATTCTTTTTCTTGTTTCTTTTTATAATACTGGTGAACGCAGACATTTATAACGTATTTTCTCAGAGAATCCTTGGACTTTTTATTTTTACTGAATTACGATAGCAGTATTTCTCGCTTTTTTATTCGAAATATTTTCTATTAGTTGATTAATATCTAAATGGGTCTACTACAGAAACACTATGTATAAAACTGTTATGTAGCATTTCTACCATTACTACTCATGCCATTCCTAATCCATATTTAATGAGTCGAAATAATTTAATGCGATTAAAATAGCCGCAAATTCCGCATTAGAGTAGAACGAATTTTCTGTTATACATAATATATCCCCCAGAAGAGCCAGACTGGCTCTTCTGGCCCGGTTAAATAAGCTACGTGAAGAGAATATTTGGAAACTGAAAGTACTTCGGAAAATTACTTTTATTTTTGACATGTGTTAATGTGCTAAATGAGAGCAGAAGATACAGGTCATTTGGACAGCCAGTGATTCACCTTCGGGGGTTGCCAGAATGCATTTCTTTTGTCCAGTGACAGTAAATTAATCACCTTTCACGTATTACTAGTAGACGGGATTTATTCTTCTTAAGGAGATTTTTATCTCTGGCATGACAAGAAATGAATGGAACCTGGTGAAGATAACTTTCTGCATGAAATAATGAGTTCAGAGCTAATAGAAGGCTTATAAAGAATTATTCAAAAAATTTTATTTTTAAGTTTTCCATTTGTAATAATTAACCAATGAATCTGTCTTTAGAATTCTTGGAATATTTTGAAAATTATTATGCCTGTTTTAATATCGAAATACTAAGGAATAAGGTCTGTCTCCCCATGCATAAACGCAAAAGTACTTCATATTAGCTGATTCAGCTTATATACATTTATATAAGAAAATTAGTATCCGATGGACAATAAATATGGAATGATCGCAGTTTTGTGCATTTTAAACAATAAAAATTTGCTATTGTCAGAAATGATCGAATCAAAAATAAAAAATAATAAATGAAAATTTCAAAGCTTTTCAATAAGAATTGCAAAAATATACTCGAAATCTAATACAAATAATCTAATAAATATATCTTGGTATCAGAAAATCGTATTGAACTAAACAAGCAGCAAACAGAAATTCAGAAACACATCATCTTTACATTCACTAAAATATTGTTGCACGTTTAACTGAATGAGATTACAACAGTTTTTTCTAACGGAGAACTTTCAGTTTATTTTCCCACAAAAAACAATTTTCTTTATCTGGAAAATTCTTATAACAAAGATATTGCGTTTGTTAATTTCTATCGGAAATTGCCTTTCCAAATTTCTCTATTTTATCTTAACTGCGTAATTCATCTTTTATCTAAGATCAACGCCTTACTCTTGTTCAATGAATCCGTCCTCCCTTTTTGTCTTCAGACATTTTTGCCGCTTTATTCGTAATACTTTTCTTAGTATCTCCGATATCAATGTCATGTTTTGCATTGAAAGCAGTTAAAAAGACATCTTTTTAAAAGAAAATACTGGAAAACTCTTCTAGAATAATTTTAACTAACCGAATAAGAGTTTTATGCAGAAAAAGCACACAAGTAAAGATGAAATAATTGATTTTGTTTGCCAGTAATGGGGTTTCAGTAGTTTTCTCTGATGCAAGAGCAAATATGATGATGATATGTTTTGTAATTTTAAGTGCAGCTTGAGTCTCTTAAAAAGTCTGTACAAAAACTTTTATAAACCTAAGATCGTTTTCAGAGTATTTTAACAAAAACTGGCTTTTTTATTCCAGTTTGAAGCGGTAGAGTTCGAATGAAAACCAAAAACTGGATAAGATCTTCTGTAACAACTAAATGTTAATGCAGGTTCTATGAAGTATTCCAAAACTAAATGTCAATCTTATGTCCTCTTATTCTGAATAGTTAGTCTGGAAAATTATAAACGATTAATTTTGTTTAGTTTAAACAGATTAAAAGTCAATTTTGAATCTACACGAAGTCTACAATGCGACAGCCCTCATAGTTTTGAACTTTAGATATATGACGAAGACAACATAAAAGCTGACACCCACTGGCCCTCCATTCCACACCAGTGAAAGGTTGTTTGATTTTGGACGGATTTAAGGTGAACTAAATATATATTGAAGATGGATCAGTCGCACACCATCTTCCGGAAGCGAAGACGAAGCAACCGTAGCCCTTTTAAACAGCCGGAATACTGCCATAATTTGACGAGATGTTACCGTTATGCAGAATACCGCTAGTATTTATCAGAAGTTACTTCATCTTATTTTTAAAATGCAAATGGTTGTAAGAGCTTTTTTTTCTTATTTCGAAAATTTATATTGGTTGTTTCCGACTTATTATTTTAAAGTTTTACACATACTCATCCAACCGACAGGGTGTCGTTTAGGCGCCGAGTTCGGGGGTATGCTGTGGTGTTATGTTATGTCAGTACAGACTACTGACTCTAAATAATTTGTTTATGATTTTTTAATATTTTTTTAGCATTGGAAACTAAAAGTATTGTACTTCTCACGAAATTCCTATAAACTTATTTATTTCTCGTTGTTATTGCTACAGAGAATGAGAAATCCACAAGATAGTAAAATGGAATTATGAATGTGAATCAAGCAATATTAGCAAATACGGAAAACATCCTAGCTTAGAACACTAAGTAACTACTGATTTTTAAGGCATGATTTTTGAATGCCCAACGATGCACATTGAAGTACAAGAATAGAAAAGATTATGTATCGAAATACATTTCACACTAAAGTATTGAATGCACGAAGAAACACTCTTTATTGTCAATCAATAAAATTTATCTAAAATCATTTGTTCCATTCATTTCTGAAAGACTTAGATGCATTATTTTCTTGTTCGATGAAAATGAATCTAAAAGACAGGAAATATATTTTTCATGACTCTCCTTGCAAGAAATTTCTCAAACAGAAAATAAAAATTGCACCAAAATCTTTAAAACAGAGGTTTCGCTATTACTTTATTCTTTGCTTGCCTTTGCTTTAACTCAAAACTGTCAAAATCTATTATTCATCAGAGACAAGACAAATTATTCTTAAATTATAATGTATGTATCAAATTTTGGTTAAAATTTTAAATACTGCATTATATCATATTTAGTATTTAATTTTATATAACTGCATTTTTCAATGTTCTTTCCCACATTTTAGAAACACCGTGCATAGCTCAGCAATTTACTCTGATTAATAATGACATGTAGTAATTTTACAGCGCTTCACAGTATATATTTTTAAGGCAATAAAATTTAAGATACTTTTAAAATAAATAAAAAAAAGTGTTATCAACTTCATAGCAATGCCTTTTTTAATTATTGCTGAACGAAATAGAAATTGCCCCTAATTTTTGCATGTGGTAAGAATTTGTTTATGCTTCCCACCATAAAAAGTTAATCTCTCCAACTGCCAAATCACAAGAAGTACACAAAGTCGAGAGGCCGCGGTGGCATAGAGGTAATATATCAACTTCGGGGCCGCAGGTTCCAGATTCGAAACCCGATTCTACTGAAGATCCGCCATGTATGGGACCTGCTGCACTCTAAATCATACGCAGTGGCCAAGTGTCCTCCCTTTAGTGTGTTGCGGAATTTTGGAGAGGAGGGGGTGCCAGCCCCGGCGCCGTCCTTGTCATCGGACCGTGGTTCAAAATTACGAGGCCCGTCCCGAAGCAGCCCTCGTGTTGCTTCTAAACTACACAAAGCCAAAGTCATCGGGAGTCAGTATTGTATTCAATCGAACTTGGATCATATGAATCTGGTGCACATCAAGTCTGGCAGGGGTCTGACATCCTCACTTTGATGTGGTGTGGAAATTTGAAAAGTAGACAGCCAAGCTCAGATGTCACCCTCTTCATCTGGCTGAGACTTCGTTCTTTTAAGAATTTTTCTTTCTAGTGACAGCACGTTAATGGATTTATATGGGATAAGGGTTAGTAAAAAATTCCTTTTTATCTGCAAAAATTATTTTATGAAATTATCGTGCAAAATTTGATACAGATCACGAAATGCCAATATATTTTCTGAATAAGTGATATAATTTTTTTCCGGCCAACTGTCCTTCTAATTTTCTGAATAGTTTCCATTATCATCAATGGAATTACTCAGCGATGCTCATCACTCCGAAGTACGAGATCCTCCTTTTATTCCGATAAAGCAGGAACTTAGGTATAACTCTGATAAGAAAGCTATGATTGATGATTCCTGACTCGAGATCGAACTGATGAAATTCATCAATGTCTCCTACAGAAGTTTTATTAGTTACAAGAGTGAGGAGAATTAAAGGACAGCAAAGTTTTGAGTAATAATAATGCTTAATAGTGAGTCCATTGAAATAAAATATCTTTCACTTTTAATTTAAAACTGCATTGTACATTTATTTTTGTTCAAATACAGCATATTCATACCGCATACAAATACAGCAACTATAAAATGCCTATTGCTAATAATGAGGTTAAAATTTCAAAGTCAATCCAAAAAATATCTCTGGCGATTTAAAGAATTAAAAATAAATTTTCAAATTAAAAAGATCTTATTTTTGTAAAAAGAAATTATTTTATGGCATCCTGTAACTAAAAGATAGGTAACTCTAAAAAATGTTAAATTATTCGCAATTGCTCTAAAAAATCACTATAAAAA
>BGPR01003265.1:84533-116567 GCA_013235015.1 Araneus ventricosus | reverse complement strand
TCGCAATTGCTCTAAAAAATCACTATAAAAATGTCAAATTATTCGCATTTGCCTTTGAAAGGCAAAATTTTAGCTCTTTCGTAATAATTCGAGGAGATCTTTTGTAGTTAATTGTTTTCGTAATCAATCTTTATTAGTTATGTAAACAATAACAAAATTTAATTTATATTTTTATTAGTGATAAAATCCTGTTCTCCTCAATGAAATGCGTTATGAAGATTTCAAAGCTTGTTTGCATATGCTATATATATTTTGATATCTATATTTAAAATATAATATGTTTAATCGATGTCGTTAAATTTAGAAATTTGTGGTGTTTTTAATTAACTAGCATTATATGTAGTTATTAACTAATAGACTACAAATTTCATAATTAAACTGACATTTACTTTAATGTGGTATTTAAAACCTGTAAGTCTTATAAGGTATTCCTTTATAAAATCAGCATGCCGATTTCAAATGCTTATTTATATTATTCGTATCATAAATATTTTATACACACCTTCATATGAATCAACCAAAAATTATTTTTTATAATTCTCTTCAATTCACATATTTGCTTAATGTTACGTGACTTTCTATTTATTAGCTTTAAAACTATACAAAAATATAGATTAATCTCTTTCACACTGAAATTATTTATTTCGAAATGTCTAAGCGAAATATGCAATGACGAGTGATGAACTGATGACTTACAAATTAGAAAATTATACTTTTCAAAAAACTCTCTGAAAACTGAAATGCAAACGTTCATAGAGTTAAGGAAGAATTAATGAAAAATAAATTTCCTAATATACAGGGAGAGTGAATGTCCTGATTTCAAAGTTTTACTGTTCAAAATATAGTTCATATAACGATTTCAAACATACATATGTTAAGAGATAATACATTCAAGTTTCAAATGCATGGATCACAGGAATTTAGTATGCTCTCCTTTTGTTACACAGCATGCATCGGGTCTGGAATGTAATTCATACCAATCTTTTGTTGAATATCTGTCAATCTTGCGGTACAGCCTTTCAGATCGTTGATATTCGTTGGACATGGAGATAAATACACCGAAACCTCGACAGATGCCAACAAAACGAAATCACAAGGCGTGCGATTCGATTGCCAAGTTAATAGTTCTCTTTCTCTGACTTCTAATCCAGCGTTGTGGTAATATGTTATTAAGGTAGTACCTGTGTGTCCAAAACTACCTTCAATATCTGAAACTATTAACTGTTGTTGATATTGCCAACATCGACAGAAACATGCTTCAGAAGGTTTGGCAAGAATTGCATAACAGATTTGATGTATGTCGTTTACAAAAGGAGCGCATACTGAACATCTGTGATGCACTGATTCAAAACTTGAATGTATTATCACTTGAATTGTGTATATTTGGAACAAATACAGCAATTACCTGTTGCACAGTAAAGCTTTGAAATCAGGGCATTCATTTTTACTCACCCTGAAATTTCTTCGACAACAATAAAACACAGTGAAACTAATAAAAATTTCTTTGCATATGAATTCTAATAGGTTCCATAATATTTCCCACATTCCTTTAATGAGAAGGGAGCTTGCTAATAAAGTTTCTCATAAATTAGAGAATCAAAGCAACTTTCTTGTCACAGCTTCCTTGTTAATTGAATCTTGTTTAAAAAGAACAGCTAACAAGCCAGCATTCCCGAAAAAAAGAAAGCCATTGCTTCTAATGTCTTTTTTTTCACTTTCCGTTTTAAATGAGTTAGTGAAGTTTTCCTAAATGAGACTCACGACTCAAAGCTAATTCAGTTTGGATTTCGGAGACTTATTTTCTGTTAAGCAATTTTGTTTTTCAGAAGAACAAATAAACATCGGTACAAATACCAGTTGAAAGCAAAGGAACCATATTTTACTGTACAAAGTCTGTGTGAAGAGGCATTAAAATCATCCACGTCGCGCTATGAAGGAGCAAAATAATAATTAAAATAAATAATATTTAAAAATGTAGAGTGCAATGACACTGTAATGCAGAGCGTGTGGAAATGATCGTTACAAAATTAATTGTTCAGTTGAATCGAATAAATACGATATATATAGCAAAAAATAAATATAATATAAACAAAAATATTAATGTAGACAAATAAATGAAAATACGATAAATTATTTAGTTTAAAACCTGCTAAATAAAGAAAAAAAAATGATTTAAATTCACAAACATATTTTTGTATCTACAGCAATTTTATTCATTTTTTTTACAGTTCAGTTAGATTAAGGTCCTATTTCGAAGTTACAGGAGGGTCCTTTAAATTCGAACCATGGTCAGATTGCGAGGGCGAACCTGAGCCAGTACCCCTTTATCTCGGCTTCCCACTGCAGTAGCGTCAGGCCTGCGCTGCGTTCATAAATTCGGGTTTGGAACTCGTGATCCACCAATCCCAAAGCGGATACTGTGTCATCAAATCACCACGGGTCCACTGAAAAAGGAAGTTATACTCTTTTAATACAAAAACATAATGCCACCTTTAAAAATAAGTTCTATTTAAGGGAAAAACGTATTTTCATATTAACTTTTTAAAATTTTGAAATTCGCTTAAAACCAGAAAAACTCAGCACAAATTATCGAAACAAGGCGCGGTTAAAACTTACTAAATGGAAAATCGGTTCCAAATATTAATAGATTGAGAGACGCCGCAATCTGAACCGAAATCTTGTAATTATCATCATAGGAATGAGATGTGCGGTCATCTCGATGTTCGTGTGAGAACAAAGTAAATATATAAAAATGCAATAATGAAATAAATATATTTAAAAATATATGTTTCTCTACTCTTCAATACCAATTTCATTCAAATTATATATTAACTCAGCATGTCGAATTTTCTCTGTAGACTGATGGATAAAAGTTATTTTATTTTCCTTCCCTTAGTTAAAATAGCGTTCATTGTATTTACTAATACTTGTAGGTTTTATATTTCTTAGCATTCAATCACCGCGATCCAAAAATTAAACACGTGTCAGATTCCTAAACCAGAACTGAAACAATGCGCAGCATATTTTGGTAATGGTGCTTTATGAGGTAGATATTGAGATATTTTGAGACACAATAGAACTCAATATGGAAAAAGTCATTGCAATTTATACATCGGTGATGTAACTTTCTAGACATTTTCAAAAATGTATTTTTATAAGAATATTTGAGTCTCTTGCAGCCATAAGATGAAAATTCAGCTTTTGGGAATCGACTAGCATCTATAAGAAAGGAAAGCCAAAGAAATGTAAAGAAAGTAATCGGTTTTTTTTGCAAAAGAGACAGAAATACATTATTTTGGTGTTTCAAATATCAAAATAAAAACGTAAAGAAAACTGAAGTAATTTCAAGTACTTCACTACCCATTGAAGTTCATTTATCATTCATTCGATTAAATAATTACAGTAAAGCACCGTTTATATGTTTCTCATTTATACGTCGTTTCATCACAGTCCAGATTCATTTGTATTCATTGTAATGATAAAGTACTTCGTTTATACGACGCAAACCTTCTATTATACGTCGTTTACCCTTGTTCTAAAATGTGAAAATTACCTCTTTTCTATGATGTGAACTGTGATAGAGACATCACGACTTCGAAATCATTCGCAATTGACGAATCAATAGAAGACAAATTATCTGGTGTTAATTTAAACGATAATGAAGAAGTTACTTCAACTTTTTTAAAGATGCGATGGGCTTCATTGAAAAGCTTCGAACTTAATTCTTTTGTCAAAAGAATAGTGAAAAAACATTCAAAGAACTTCATTCTATTCATAATACTGTACATAATACTCACAGATAATCAGCACGTCAAACTATGGTTAAAGGTTTTCTTAATTAAACGCCTACTTGAGTGCACATAAATTGCATAACAGTAATTAATGAGTACTCAAGATCTCTACTAATAATAAAGGAGAATGTGTGTCTATATCTGTGTGTTGACGCTCTAAAGGGGAGACCGCTGGACTTCAAGCTACGAAATATGTCACGAACATTCTTTGGAGGGTGGGAATGTGCACCTCGAAGCCGTTTTTTTAATTTTAATTACTTAAAAAATAATCGAAATTTTGGTGTGTTTCCTTAATAACTTTCAAAAATATTACAGCACAAAAATTATTTTTATGCCATCTGAAAGAGCAAAAAATTACCTGTTCAGTTGTCGCAAATTTTCTCACTTTTATGATAAATGCTTAATTTGAAAATTTCCCTACTATGTCGTATTATAATAGTACTATCTTAAAAAACTTTAAAAATTAAGTTTCAAATACTTTTAAATGAATATGCCTTAGTAGCATTGCATTTATAATAATCAAAATTGTTTATTAAAATTTCGATTATACGTCTTTTCATTTATTCGTCGTTTTAAGTCAGTCCCTTGAAAAATGTATAAACGGTGTTTATCTGTATTTGTTTTTTTTTCATGAATTTATAATCCCAAACTAATTAAATAATGTGTGCACGTATGTCATTGAAGAACAGAGATCTTCTGAATGATTCATACGTTTATACTGATACTGATTATACACTGATTCTGTCGCTCACCAATCACGTTGGTATCAAATTATCGTGATTGGTGATCTACTATCACCAATAAAGGCACGCAAATGTGTTGCAATGAAACAGGATAGTTCACATGAAATTGTATACTATCCCTTTAATTCTGCAGACAATATATCTGAGAATACACTGCGCTTTTGACTATATACGTATATTTTGTGAAGGCAAATTCAAAGCCTTCTTCCTAACATGCTTGGCTTTAATTTGCTGCTTGCAAAGACGGTGTTATTTATCAATGACACTAACAAGGACTTCCATCTTTTCGATCGCTTATTGTTATAACCATAGAATATATACATTTTCCTGATTTAATTTAATGAAATTCTTGATGAGAATTATCAGTATTTTAATTACTTAATTTTCGTTAAAGTTAGATTGATGTGCGAAATCCAATTGAGTTTTGTTAAAAACATTCTATAAGTTCATAATAAATTAGTTAACCCTTTAAGGGGCCATTTTTTTCTACTAGTGTTATAGTAAATTGGTTTTTTATTGAGATTCATTTCAGAAAAGAAATTTAATTACCATATTCGATGACATAAATTTTTTGTTAATTAATTCTGATAATTAATAATTAATTTTCAAATCCAGACACTTCGATATGATTTGAGAAGAGAAATTGGAACATCTAGGTTTTTGTTTCATCGAAAAATTTAGCGAGAACTTATGCTAACCTTAAAAAATGCATTTAAAAATTGATGAAGTTGGTGGTAAGTATACTTACCATGGCCTTATAAAGGGTTAAACTACTTAGAAACTAACTAATCAGTTTAATAGTTAATTAAAGAATTCTGATAAGCAATTAGATTATTTTAGAAAATCATATTAATGTAAACTACGAATAATGTAGCTTACATTATCATGCTCGATCCTATCCTGCCAACTTGTGATTTCTTTCTGTAAATCTAAATGTTATTTTTCTTAATTTGTTAAAAAGCTGAAATTAGCTAAGAGCTATTTCAGCGTGTCTCTCTGGATTTTCTTATCTTAGAAAGAAAAAAATTGTAATCCAAGAAATAGGATTTTAAATATATTTTCCTCAATAAAATTATCTTAATGCATGACAATTATTCTAAACCGAAAAAGTCAATTAAGAAACTCTGAGGATCTTCGAAGAGTAACATCGCTTTTAAGAGATCCCAGAAGTAATTCGAGGATTCCCTGTTCATCTTAAATGCGAAATCCAAAGCATGTAAAAAAACCAAGTAAATCTACTTAAATGAAAATGTGTGTGTTTTTTAAAGAAAGTACTTTTAAATGAGTTACAAAATTAAGTTCTTTACATAAATCGATTGGAATTACATTTAAAGCGATTTTCCTTCAAATAATCTCCCAGTTTTATTATGTATGAGGAAATCGTATACCTTCAAGAGGTCAGAAAAAATAAATCTTATTAGCCCGAATAAAATGGAAAGGCAACCATTGATGTAGGTGACATTTAAATTTATTTAAATCCAAGCAAACATCAGTCTAATTTAGAGCATAAAGATAATCAAATTAAATTAAATTAGGAATTAAAACAAATTTAAAAATAAATTTAGACATACACTACAGAATTTAAACAATGTTAGTTTAGTCTAATTTAATGTTAGTCTAATTTAGAATGTTAGATCAGAAAGTTTTATACTTGGGGTTGAGAACCCAGCTAGTGTCGCATCGGACAATGTTAGGACAGAGGAAGGTTTCCTCAAACATATTTCTTTCAGATTCGGCAAATTAGAAATAAGGTTTATGAAATTAACCCTTTGAAAGCACTTAGCTATTAAGCTTAGAAAATTGAAATTAAAAATTTCAGATGGTTAATTGTTTCGACATACTTATTTGACTTCAGTATTTAATTTTGATGAATATATAATGAATATTTAATCTTCATATTTATTTTTTAAATTCTAGTTCCGAGTAACTATTTCGCTTTAAAACGACAACGAAAGGTTTTGTTGTAAATCATACATAAACAAATACTTTTAAAGTTTTTTTTTTAATTAGAGAAAAATTGTACAAGTATATTGTTACCATTGAAAAGATAGTTTATCGAATTTTAAAATGATTTAAAAATCTTTCTTGTCTGACAATCACTTCTGAAGTTATCGCTCTATAAGTTTAAGTAGAATAGTTTTTAAAAATGTACTTTTCATTTCATACTGCCTATTTTTTATTCTTTAATTTATAATTCATTCTTATAAAGATTTTAGTCTCTTGAAACTAATATTTTCTCTAATTCACTTTCAAGTGGCTCCAAAATTTAACCAAATCAACCATTAACTGATAATTAAGTTCTGAAAATATTAAAATGGTATGTTTTCATCCAGAGCACGCAAATGTCCAAAATTTCAAACCTCTACAACATGCGGAAGTGAGTGAAAAATAGATTACAAATTCCAGTATTTATAAATAGAAACAAGTCAAGTTAAGTGAAAGTGTGTAAAACCGCCAAAATTTCGCTTATTATTTAATGAATAAAGATTCTAATTAAAATTTCAAAAAATCGCTAACTTTTGTGCATCCCTCCCTCTTGAAAGTATGTTTCGGTCAAATTTGATAACTCTAGGTCAAACGTTTAGTCTTGCAGAGCGGAAACAAACAAACACACAGACAGACAGACACACATTCTTCTTAACTTTTAGTAGAGGTTCCGTTTGCTTCATATTATAGATTATGCCGTATACAACATTTTCTTTAAAGCCATTAAATAATTACACCGTCTTTCTTAATTACGAATCTTTATTACCGTGCTATGATATTATTTTGATTCAATATTTTATTGTTATACACCATTCTTAACGAAGTAGATTTCATAACAAAAGGAAAAAATAGCTCATTCCTGTTTAACAGCAAATAGAAAGTTGATGATTATAAATCTGGAGCTCCAACGCAACTCGGTAATCACGAAAAGTAATCATTGATAAATTAAAATATAACAAAGATTTCTGTAAACTTTTATTTTTCTCTCGAATGTCCTACGAAGAATTATACAGTTTACCCCGTAATGACCACATAAATTCAGTATAGAGCGATTGTTTACGTTCAGAGGATGAAAGAGTGTAAAGAACTATACTTCTACGAAAGTTTTCGAAAAAATTGCACAGAAAAAAAGCGATGATTCCGCATTTAGTCACAAAGAAACTTCGTTGGAAACACAAAAAAGCCATAAATACCTGAGGCGTAATGTTTACAGGAGCAAAATATACAAAAGGGCCACATTGTGTATTTCCATTGAATGAATCAATGCATCGAACCGAATAACAACAGAAAACAGTGTTAATATGCTCCTTTTAAAGCAAAATGACTGCGTTACATATTAAGGAATGATAATCTCTGAAGAAAATACCTTAATTATAATTTCTGAAAATATTCCATTGCTTATAAACAAATAACTACTAAATAAAAACAAATTATGATGGATTCATCAGTAAACAGAAACATGATACACGAAAAATTTTTGAATTCAGAAATATTTCTGTAGACTTCTGAAAAATCTCTCGATAGATTCTGTTTAACTATACATTAGATAAATGATAAAAAAAATTATTGCTTTTTTTCATAATATTTTCTTCAATACAGTTTAATGTAATTTCCCAACACAAAGATATTTGTTTTCGATATACTTTTTCAATATTTCTTTGACGAAATTTTTTACCTAACATCAAATAATCTTTATTAAACAAAAAATACTAAATGCTTAACTATCATTAAAATGACCATCTTTTTAAATGATATTGTATGAAAAATTACACCAAACTATGCAGAAACTGACTGCATAGTTGATTGCTGTAGAACGAATTGAGGAAGTAATAATATTTCTGAATCATTTAATATCAAATTAGGCACAGAAATGAAAGAAAATTTTCCATATCATCGATTAATCCTAATTACTAACCATTTTATTCATTTAGATCTTGAATTGCATTCTGACAGGAAAATGTGCAATATTCCGCAAAAAATACATTTCTTTTCGTTTAAACACAGAAAAATCCTAGAAATGAAAGATAATATGCAATAAAATGCATATATCTACCCTATTGAACTTCAAAGACGATTCATGGGAGAATTATTTGTCCGAATTCTTAATTATTTTTCAACAAATTTTAGGAAAACTATATTTAAAGAGCCCTGATTTATTCGAATGAATAAAGATGCGAGTACTTCAGATTTTAATTAAAAGTATTTACTTTAATACAGCTTCGGAAATTTCTCATTTCGAATACCTTGGCTTGATTTAATTTGAAGTCTTCAGATTTGGTTTCAAGGAATTTAGATTGTGTTATTTTCTGCAAAAATAAAAGTTCATGCTTCGACTGAATAAATCTTAACTCAAAATCTATAAAAAGACTGTCTTACAATAATCATTTGAAATTATTTAAGCCATCTGGCAGCTATTGGTATGCTAGTGACATGACAGATGTGTCATGTAGTTAGTTTCGAATAATTATATAAAAATTGTGTCTTAGAATACTTCCAAAAATAAACAATATTTTAATGATTCGATTTTTCCAAATATTTTTTTGCAGAGAATGGTTTTTCATTCTCACTGAAGCATTCAGCAAAAATGCAGCCTATTTTGGATTCAATATTTGCTGACAGAAGAACTTTTAGAATGAAGATCCCATTTAAAAGTATGCATACAGATAAATATAATTAGTTATTTAGGGAGAATGTTTTTATGGATTGGTTAATGCATGTTTTATTCATATAATTCGATAAAAATGATACATTCACAGATTTTTCCAAGCTATTGAGGAAAAGATTTGTTCAGAAAAAGTATATGCATTAATTTGTTTCAAAAATATCGTAAAATTAAATGTCACTACATTAACAACCTATAAACTTGAATATATTTGATACATAGGGATTCAATATCTTTTGTTTCCTGATGATTAATTTCTTTGGAGATTGCAATACTAAAACTTGACTTATTAACTAAAATTGCAAAAATTTAAAATTTTAATTCATCATCTCTTTCGTTTTCTTAGAAATATTAATTGATAGTATAACATCCAAATGCCTTTGTGTTGCTATGAACATTCATTCACTTCAATCTTTATATGAAAATTCAAAATCTCTTTTGAATAGCCAATTCACTTTCTGGCGATTTCTTGCAACAGCAGAGGTTGTGTATCAAAAAATAAATAATTTAGTATTTCTTTTGGCTGTCAAGCATTTGAAACCTAAAAGTAGAAATGTTCGGAAAATTTTACAGTTGAGAGAAAATAAAACTGAAACTTTATATTGAAACTACTTCACAAAATTCGATACATTTAAATATCCATAATTCAAGGTCTCAGAGTCACTTAAAAAACTACACTATCACCTTTATCAAAATGAAACAAAACGCTGAATAAATAAATACAGGAAAACAATAAAAAAATTAATAAAGAATTAGTATGTAGCTCTTTTGATAATTTTAGAAGTAAATCATCTGATCATAAAAATCATTCAATGTAATTTTATACTCAAACAATATGAACTAAATGTCGAAGAAAAAAAGGAAACACACACACACATCAATCACACTTGAATCATATTAAAAGTATTCGATCGTGAAACTTCAATAACAAAATAAATTTCAGCAAATTTCTGTCATAAGCTTTTTTTATATTATTAAAAATATGAGATAATTATTTATAGCGCCTGATTACTTTAGATTAAAAGTCAAACACCTTGATTGAATAATAAAGATAAATGTGTCCGGATAGATATGCAGCAATGATTACATTTTAATCCATCAGAAAGCAGCTCGAACTGTATTTCCGACCAAATTCATTAGTTGTGTGATTATCCACTGAATTCGATTTTACCTCCCATGATTTGAATTCCCTGAACGGCTGATGACGTCACAAACCACAAAAGTACCAGTGCAAGCTTTCACCAAGTACTTTTTTCAAAAAAGTGAAAAAATACACTAGAAAGACACATTTCATCCTACTTTCTCTCTTTCATTCATCGGAATTTATATTTTTGTTTTTATAAAATTAATAAAAGAGACTGGAGAATAGGATATTTTAGATAAAATCTTTGATTTTATTTCTGAGTTAAGTGCTTCATCACAACAGAGATTTAGAATTCTAAGATCAACTATATCCTTGCCCAATTCCTTGCAGAAATTTATTAAAAGACTCAAATCATATACTGTAGTTGTTGAATTATTTTTGCCTCTCAATTAACTCTAAACATCAAGACAAGGTTCCAGAGTATATAGCAGATAAAAGATAAAAGTTGATTAAAAATTACCCTATGTATGATTTGCATATATTAAACAAATATGTTATATAGACATCTATAATATAAAACAGAAAATACATGTATCCGTCTGTCGGTCACAAGAACTCCTCCTAAACGGTGTACCGTAGCGACATGAAATTTACACACGACATTCTAGAGCACATTTCTAGGTCAACGGTGCTATTTTCAACTTTCAGAGTTAATTAGTTCTTAAGATATTTAATTAAATAAAAATTAGCCGCTGTTAAGCCTAATGCTCAGACGTTTTTCGCCAATAACTTCTGAAATATTTATTAGACAACAATTATTTTTATGCCATTTTAAAGAGCAGGAAATTATCTTTTCAATGATATTAATTCCATTGCGATGAAGTGTTTTCTCTGATTTTTATTGAGGTTTAAAAATATATTTTTAACGCAATTTCTAACAATGCTTTTTATTCTTATAGAAATAAATTCAAGCCAAATTACTGTTTCGCGCGCGGGCTTTTGCCAGTGTTAAAGTTAATATAATAAAATATTGTTTTCTTTGAGCATAAACAACAAAGAAGACTTTTTACTTCCGGTTTACGGTTGTCGTAGCATTGGTAGCTTTTAATACGGTTACACAGTGATCCAATGACGTTATTGAATTATTCTCTCGATGATTTGTTTAATTTTCATAAATTTTTAACTGATCCTAATGAGTGTGTGCTATGTCTTCAAGACTGTTTAGTCCGGTTCCTATCGTAGGAAGACGAAAAATTAATGGGGAAAAAAGATGCTCTAACGGTCTATCTGTCGCAAAAACTCCTCCTAAACGGAGAATAGACTTGGCATGAAATTTCCACGTGCCATTATGGGGTCCGTTCTTAGATTAATTCTACTTTTTCAAACTTTAAAAAGTTTCTTCCTAAGATTTTAAATTAAATAACGAAAACTAAGCCAAGTTTCGGCGTTTTATCTCAGTGTTTCGTCAATAATTTCAGAAAAAATATATTACACGTAGATTATTTACATACCATCTTAAAGAGCAGAAAATTATCTTTTTAATGATTTCAAATTAAATTTTATTCGTTCTTTTTCTTAATTTAATTAACATTTCAAATTTATTTCATACACAATTTGTAACAATGCTTTCTGTTATTGTAATAAAATTCAAACCATTGATCGTTTTATCAAATCCTTTATTCCGGTATTTTTACCATTGTGAAAGTTATGGTAAAAATATTGTTTTCTTTTAATATTAGCAGAAAGGCAGTAATTTTATTTAGCTTTTATTTCGTAGCATATATCTGTATCAGTATGTTTTCCCCACAACACAATGATGTTAATTACTCTTTCCGCGGTGCTTCATTTAATATTACAAATTTTATAATGATCATGAGTGTGTAAAATCCTTCAAGATTGTTGATCCCACTTCCTACCGGAGGGAGAGGGCCTAAGGTGAAAAAGAAAGAACAATATGAGGTTTCAGTCGGTCAGTGACAAAAAGACTAAAGATAAGAGAATAAGACCGGATAATGGCAAAAAAAATCGACCGGAGGCTGTCTCTGCGAAACGGCCGCTGGGATTGAGGGGCGTAGACTTCCTTACCTTACTCAACTGTGACTAAAGTAGCTCTATGTGAATTTGACCTATGCTCTATGACCTTTCTCAGTTAAATGAAACTAAATCCATATCAACTCAATTAAATCGATGGAAAGGACAGCTCAATTAAATCAACAATTGTTAATAATAATTAATTAAGGACAGTTAATTAATCGATTACTCAACTGTGACTAAAGTAGCTCTATGTGACTTTGACCTATGACCTATGCTCTTTGACCTTTCTCTGTTAAATGAATTAATCTGAAATGAATTAATTATTGATCTATTAAAATCCAGTTAATATACCGTTCACAACCAATGTGTTCGCGCTCGCCGGTCGCTGTGACGTCATCAAAATTCTTCGTGATTTTCACCAATTTTTCAAATCGACTGTGACTAAACCATAGTTATTAATTCTTAAGTTATTTTTTGCGATCTTCAATGTCTACCTTTCTCTGTTAAATGAAACTAAAACTCTCTGTTATTTGGTTGCGGAGCTATAAGGGTTTAACTTTACCACGAAATTCGACGTAATTCAACAATTCTTGAGTAATATTTCGCTTGAACTTAAGATCGATGAATAAATTGCCAAATGTAATTGGATAGTCTGCATGCGCGCGCGTCGGTCGCTGTGACGTCATTAAATTTTCAGTGATTTTCACCAACTTTGAAGCTCGACTGTGACTAAACCGTAATTCCAAATTCTAAAATTATTTTTGCAATCTTCAATGTCAACCTTCCTCTGTTAAATGAAACTAAAACTATCTATGTTATTTGGTTGCGGAACTATAAGCTTTTAAAAATATCACGAAAAGCGTCATAATTTTTTCCTTTCCCGCACCAAATTTTACACCATTAGACCACTATGGAGAGACGCGAGTCTACGTCGAAATACAAGATATGAAAGAGTTTCTGCTGTTGCCGTAGCAATGATGGGGAGGGGAAAAATGGACTACGAGATTCTTGCCAGGTGGTTCAAACTAAGGAGAGAAAAAGAAGAAGGGTGTTTCGCAGATGGTTCAAAGAGTCAGTTCATTAACGAAAATTAACGAAAGACGCTCCCGCGGAAAGTGTTATAAGTACTTGAACTGGAAAATATTTTTTATCCCGAGCTACGCCGGGTATATCAGCTAGTACTTTATATAATAGGAAACGTGTAAGTGTGACATTGTAAGAACTTCTCATACTCATATGAATTCATTAAGAGGAATCAAAACGGAGAGATTTAATCTTAATAACTCCGGAAAAAAACAAGTATGGACCGTACTTAAAGCATGTTAAATTTTTGATATTAAATTAGGCTAATCCAAAGACAGAAGAACTTTCAACGAACTTACATGTAAAAAAATAACTTTTCCATCATTCAAATGAAGGGAACAAAATTGAATTACCTCTCACTGTCATTCAAGACTTAATGAAGAGAAGAACGTCAACAAAATTCATTCAGAAGTTCGTCCTTCATTAATTGCAAACCCTGACCAATGTAAAAAAAAATTGAAGGTCGATTTAATCATTAGCTCTGCTGCTGAGATCCAACGACCGCATCTATACTTGACAGAATTGCTTGGAAAGCTTCTTGTATCTTTTGCATAAAAGAGCCAATTTAACCTAGCTTCCTTGCCCTTCGGAGCTTAAAGAAATTCTGTTGAATTCGGAAAACAGGGGAAAAATCAGAAAGAGAAATATAATTTTGATTTTTAATGATGTTCTTCACCACAACTGCGAAGATTGAAGTAAAACAGGAAAATCAGAATTGAAAGGCTTTATTTGTTAAAACTGTACAGAGAACAATTATGTTAAAGAGGTAAAATTATGGAATAAAAATACCGCAGCCATAATTTTGTTTAACTTGAAACAAGAAAAAAAATCACATATTTATTCTAGGCTAAATTTATTCTCTCTTAATTAGTTCAGTAAATGAATCAAAGCAGAATCCAGTTAATGACAGAAGTTAAATCACAAAGAATGAAAGAAGTTAAAGACAGCCAGTTAAATCACAGAATATTAAATTGAATTTTTTTCTACAGATTTTTCCTATTTGGAAATTTTTAATCTCACACTTTAATTTTTCTCCGGAGAATAAGATGCGCTCGTGTGTAATTTGGAAAGCTGTAGTATTGCGTTGAGAAATTTTAAGTTTGAAAAAAAGACTCAGATGTAATTATGACTGAACTTTCTGAATAATTTATTTTCTTAAAACTATTTCTTCCGGAAAATTATGTTTCTGATTTACCTAGCAATTGCAAACAATAAAGCCCATTTTTTAATGAAATCTTTTATATGCTTATTTTTGCACATTAGAGATGAACAACAATTGGTAAAATTTGATTGTTCAATGCAGAATGTAAAACAGTTGAAAAGTAAAAAAAGAGCCTCGTTGGGAAGCCGGAAGTCAAAAATAGATATCTTTTGTCCGGAGATAAAAGGAAACGAAAATTTAACCCCTTGCCGTCATTTCCTCCTCTAATTTCACAAGGGTTTGAGCTATGATGATGAAAGAGGGCAAAGAGGAATCCAAATAATGAGAGCTTCCCTACAAAGTTTCAGAAACTTAAGTTAAAAAGCAGTCCAATTTAGAGGTTAAAAATCACTTTTCAATCTCTAAGTTATGAACAACTGCAGCCATCGAAAAAATTTCAATAAGAAAATTGATGAAGCAATAACTCCCCAATTTCAGTTTCCTTTATACCTTCAATCGTATAGGAACTATGGCGAACTGAAAATTTCAAATCTACACAATTTTTACTCTCCCCTTGTACTAGATAGCCCTTCTATGAACTCAGTCGAGATTTTCACCCTCCCTACAGCATATCCTTAGAGATTAAAATACATATATATACAGGATGCCCCAAAAATGCCTAACAGACTGCAACTCAATACCTGTTGGAGATAAGTAGAAGTTGTATGTCCAAATATTTATCCAAAATAAACCATATTATATTAATCAAATATCAGGAAATAACATAGGAAATACTATTATGTTAATGAAATAGCCTTGCTATTAATATTCAAAAAGTTACACTTTTTTGCGATCCCCCTAGACATGATTGTTTAATTATAAAATTTTTCTTTTTGCTGCAGCTTGATCATTACAAACAATTTAAAGGAGATGCGAACCTCCAGATCAATATATAGTATCATAATAATTTTAGGTAGATTCTTATAGGAAATCTACCTATTGCAATGGTTTACATGACACGACTTCCGAAAAATTTCTGTAGATCTTCACCGATCATGACCCTTAGAACCCAAAACCACCCTTCGCTCAAAAGTGTATATATACCTAGATATATGAATAACGCTTTTGCCCACGTTATCTTGTAAACACGATAACTGAAGTAATTTTTATTTCATTTTAACCAGCGTGGGATGTGTTGTAAGAATAGTGAAAATCTCGGTCGAGTTCGTAGATGGGCTATCCAGATCAAAGGGGGTGGGAATGGTGGGGGTTGAAATTTTCATTTCCCCATAAGTCCTTCACAATTGAAAATAGAAAGAAAAATCAAATTAGGCGAATCATCGCACAACCTATTTTTGTATTTAAACTTTTTCGATAGCTGCAATTGCTTAGAAGTTATAAGCTGAAAAGTGATTTTCCTTCCCATCCCTTCCCCTAGCTTACAAGTACCTTTCAACCTATGCATACTACCCCTTGTTGGAAAGCTCTCGTCATTTGCAGTCTCTCCCACCATCTTTCAATCTTGCAGCTCTAATCTTTATGAAAATAGAGGGCTAAATGTGCTTTTCTTATATCTTCGGACTAAAGGAATCTACCTTTGCCTTCCGGCTTTCCGAAAGGGATTTTTTAAGTCTTGATTTGCCTGCATTGAATGTATAAGCTGTTGTATTCTGTGCATAACGATTTTTACATCAAACAATTTACAGACAGAATACCAGACAAAAAATATTATCATGTTAAGAAATATAGTTTTTTTTGTCTTTTCAAAATTTTAAAAATTCTTTCTTCAGTAATGTCTGCTTCATTTTCAAGCTATTTTTTCTTTCTTATTATATCTTAAAAATGTATTCTTAATTGTAGCAACGATAGCGTGCTCGCAGAAATATATATATTTAATAACGTCACAACACGCGTATGTATAAACGCAGTTATTAAAACAATGAAAAGTATTGTAAAATGTGCTTAAAATATTTTTTTTAATTATTTTAATTCGAAAAAAAATGTGTAGTATTCATAGCATAGAAAGGATAATTTATTGAATTTTAAAATGGGTTTTAGCGCGATAGATGGTCTGAAGATATTAAGGAAGAACTTTAACATTTTTATTAATTTTAAATTAATATAAATTCGACGATAATTTTGAGAAACTCTTTCTTAGCGAATACTCCTACGCTAGAATTGACTATCTGCCAAGCCCTAGGTCCAACGCTCTATTTTGTTATACGTGAAGGGCTTAAGTGATGCGCAAGCATAAACCTCGCTTCAAATGATTCAGATCAGTAGTTGCAAATTATCCAGGAGAATTTAATATTTCAGCAATAAACATTTATTTACCATATTAATATAGCTATATGTAGAACGTCGACACTCGTCCATTTGTATAGAATGCTAAGAAGAAATGTATTTAAACAACTGAATGAAAAAAGAACTGTAGAGTAATAACTGAAGTGATGCAACTTGTATCAAAAATTACCACACAAAGTACAAAACTTAGTGATGAGCAACAACCAGTCAATTTATGGGTGTGTGTGTGTGGTATTCGAGTGTCCAGCAGGGCTACAGAGAAATCTGGATAACTGCGCTCCAAGTCGATGAATCCACATGTCCAAAATGTTTTCAATGAGTCAGACTAAATCCAGTAGATTCCGGCAATCGATGGAGAGATAGAAATCCAGACAAATCCAGGTGAAGATTCAGGGTCTAATAGAATGTAGCTACAGATGGGCGCTAGCCTGACCACACAAGAAAACTCTTGACTGACTAAACTATTGACTGTACTTGTATAAATAAGAACATTACAAGTGCGCAAAGCAGAACACTCACAATTTGCATCTTTCCTGCGTCAGGAAATAGAGTTATTTTACCTGCCGCCTCATGGCGAGGTGAGAGGTGTGGTGCTAGAGGTTCGAAAGGTCCGCCACAAGCATTTTGAACAATTTTCTCATGATGCCCGTCGCATGCAATAGGTAGTATTCCTACAAGGAAATCTCCTAAAGGAAGTTAGTGACGAATGCAAAATGCATTTATAACATTCAACTTATCAATACTTCATTTCCTCACTTAATTTAAGTTCGGAATTGATTATTCAATGCTTGGCAATGTTTTTGAAAAATAATAGTATAATAGCTTCAATATGAAATAAAAAATTTTATGAGGAAAATGCAAAAAATCAGAAAGGCATGCATTAATTAATAAGTCATAAAAGAAAAGTAGGAAAAATTCTGAAGCTCCTTCACTAATTTTGAAAGAAAGCCAACTTGCTATAAAAATCCTTTAAGAAAGTTAAAAATCTAAGGACTTAACGCCGATGGAAAGAAAGCAAAATTTCTGCTCCGCCAAAAACATACAAAGACTACTCAATCAGGGTAATCCTACGAAAGAGGAAATTTCAACTAACTTAGCTGGAGAAAAAGAAGTTCAATCAAGATTCGCTTAAAGAGAACAAAAGTGAATTATCTCTGTGCCTTAGAATACTGAACGAAAAAATGAGGATTTTTCAAAAGTTATTCAGAAATTCCTCGTTTATTAATTGTAAACACTCACACATATTGAAAAATTGAAGAACGTGTTAATCACTGAGTCCGCTTTGGGCACCACTCCAGACATCCTTTCGCATGAACTCCTAAAATGTTCTGAAAGGTTTTTGTTGGCATCAAAAACAACTCTTAATTTGATTCTGTACTTCATAACTTGAAGAAACTTTATTGGGTCTAGAAAGTTAATTGAAATCGAGAAGAAAGAATAAAGCATATCTAAGTAAAGGTCCTGGAAAGTTAAGGGAATGAAAGCCTATTTTATATTGTATTGAAAGAGTACACACAATAAATAATATTCAAGAAGAGGACTTTGTTACCTTTATGTACACTTGGTGTACACTTTAATCTGTTTTATTAGATTTGAAGTAGAATCATTCACTAAGCGGATTATAACATTACCCTCTTAGTAACACAATGAATATTAAATTGACTTTATAAGGATTTCATATTAAAAAAAAATCTTTACAAGCTATTGTCCCTCTCTGTGAAACAAGACTCTTCTGAAAGGCACATTATTTTAAAAAGTTGATTATATTATTGAGGTATAAAATATTCAGTTTATAATAGGCCTCAAATCTGGTTATGGTTGACAGTTTGTGAATAAATTAGCTTTTTTTACAACCAAGTCCAAAATTGGATCAGTGACAAATATCCTATCGAATTTACTCCAATTGCTGCCTATATCACTCTCTTTATTCCTACAATAAAACACAGAGGCTACCCTCTTAACGATTTGTTTCATATGACAAATCGATACCTTGTGCCTAAAGGTCGGAAAATACATATTTGTCATTTTGGGAAATGAGAAGCCTAACATTACTCCAGGAGGCGGTATGTATTTTAATCTATCGACGGAAGATTTGGAATAGTTTAAAGTTATTGGTTCTGAGTGTGAAAGGGGAGTGGGTAGGCTTAAATTGCTAGCAACGATTTATTTGGCGAATTCGGAAATTGTGAGCGCATAAGATTTTCTACTAATATCTAAATCAACTATGAATGGTTTCAGGGAAAGGCATTTTAATAACTAAGGCGAAGAATGGTATGTGTTCAAATGATTCTCGAATCGTATTTAAGATATCGCTATTTTCTTTGTGTAACTGGTATGTATATCTTTTAATTCCTTTGCAATGAGTTTGAGAGGGTTCAAGAATAAAGCTAGATCGTATTAGCCTAACAAATAAGAATTCTGAAAAGAAGAAATGCCATGAATAATGTTTGATTGACTGTATTCTGTCTCACAAAAGTGAGACCGGAATTTCTTATGCCAGTAATTAGTTAAATTTTATTGAAGAATAAATGGATGTTAAAACTTAAACTTGATCTCATTAAAAAATAAAAATATTATTAGTAGTTAGTGTTTCTTTAAAAATTGAAATCACGTCTGAATGTCAAACACAAGCATTCCGGAGTGCGTGTGTGTGCAAGTGTAATTTGTCCTACATTTGTGCAAGCGTGTGTGTAATTCTGTACAGAACCGGTATAGGCATATTTTCTTTGCGTTCTAGCCAGAGTGAAAGATTATGAAATATATCATGAGTATCCCCGTGGCAGTTTCAGCATGGCGTTAATATATCTTACAATCGTAGGATTATGTTATGAAGAAAGAGGAAATACGTTGTCCTTAAGTATTAAAGAAATAACATTTTTTTTTATAGATTGGATACTATCTGTAAACTCCACCATGCGACATGCGTGATGAAAAAATCGTTCAAACTCTCTGAAAGACAGACTGTTGTACCTAGAGCTACCAAATTGGGGTGTAATTATTTCTTGAGTTGCAGGTTCTCACTAAGAAAGGGGATTTTGAAATTTGCATGATATTTTTACTTATTTAAAAAGTAATCGAAATTTCAAAGTTTTTCCTCAATTTCTTCGAAGTATATTATCGCACGAAAACATTTTTTATGTCATATTAAAATTCAAAACATTAGCTTTTTAGTGATATGAATTTTATTTCCGTACATACTTTTTCTCTAATTTTAATAAATTTTCTTTATAAAAGTTTTTTAAATAATTTTTTTAATTTTAATTTGTTTCGTCAATGCTTTCCATTCCATGCGTCGCGTCGACTCGAAATACATTATTTTTGTTATCGTTATTCCATTATTTATTATGTTATCGTTGTTATAATAAAGAAAAAAATTTAAAAAATTAATATAAAAATGGAAGAATCAAGCCTTAAAACATCATTAAGCAACGATGTTTCCGAAACTTTTTTAATCCTTCTTCTGGTACAAAGCAGTTATTTGAAATCATTTAATTGCCGGCTAATTTTTTAAAAATCTATTTGAATACTCTGTTTCCTGCATTTCTATATGAATAATGATTAAAAGATTATTTTTAAAAAATTGAAAAAAACTTTATATTTCTTTCGATACCTCTGTATTGTTGACAAAAGTGAGATAATGTATTTCAACACTTTGACGCCCATTTCTTGCTTTTAATGGCGATTGTTGAATTCCTGAACAATTACTGATAATCAATGCAAGTACTGATAATCAATCTACTATATTCTTAAAAGAGGTTTTTAAAAATAACTTTTATAATGATGTGTTCAGTCCATTTTGTTCGCCCAAAATGTAATTGATAGAAAAATTCAACGTTGTTTCAGAATAAGAACGTTTTCTTCTGAGGATGAAATCTGATTACTTAGATTGAATCAAGAAGGCTAAAAAATATCTCTACCTTAACAAATGTTCATAACAAACGTTTTCATTTAAAATGATATTATCATAAAATTTCGTAAAATATTGTCAAGAAATTCCGAAACATTTTCTGTCTGTCATAGAGCTTTTTAGAAGCAGCGATATATTTGCCTATATTAACAATGAACAAGAAAATAACCTAATCCTTATGACAGCGAAAAATGTCGATTAGAAATTTTCTCATATCATCCACTAATCTAATTAAAACACTAATTGTTCCCTGGCGAAGACCATGCCGATATGCCACTCTTGCAAATTAGAATTTAATTGCCAGAGGCTGTGTGTTTTAGAATGGAAAATACGTTTAGTATATTCTTCCGGATATATGAAGCTGTGTTATTCAGGGGAACGTGTATTAATGAATTCTTCATTTCCAAAAACTACTTTTAAAAAGGCAATTAAGCCTTCGATGGTGTTAGTGAAACTATTTTGTTCATAAAAGGCAAAAAAGCTCTCAATTCATTATCCATCTACAGATATTTCTACTCATCGTGTGATGTGGACAAAAGCTTTTAATATGTTTTCCTTTGAGAAATTTGAGCTATAATGGTTATCGATTTAACTCTCGTGCAATGAACTCCTAAAAGGAATTCCATAATTAATTGTTGCATAAAATGTTTCCCATAATAATGTTCATTACATATTAAGTATCGACAGTTTGCAATTTAGGGAAAAGTCGTTCTATTGGCTAATATTCCTTATAACTGATCACAGTACGAAAAAAAATAAGTAGGGAAACCTAAACCTTTCTAGGTCTGTCCACTTAAGAGAAAAAAAATATTCATCCTCTCATGTTTATTAAAACTAAAAAGATTATTAAATAAAAATCATTAATTTGCATTATTTTGAGGAATTGAGGAATTAATTCCTGAAACCATCCAAATTTTTACAACTTATAAATTACAGTTTGATTTTCAGTAATTTTTATCAATTAACTTAACACGTTATTTGAAATTCCTATTTTTTTGGAAACCATTGAAGAGTTCGAGCAATATTTTCTGAAACTTAAAAATTGTTTTAACATACCATTCCAAATTCCTATTCTGTTAATATGAAATCTCATCTGTGTCTAAACGGGTGTAAAATCTTTTATGCCTTGATACATTTTCAACTCTAAAAAAAATTAAAGATAAATTTCAAACAAATTTTGTTTTAAATTTTAATCTTCAAAATATATCTTTAACTTTTATATATTTATACCCCTGAAAAACGCCTCAGTTTAATTTAATAAATTATTCATCTTTAACGGGAATATTATATTATAATGACGAAATCTATTAGTTTTGCTGCTTGTATTTTCCAAATCAATAACATGAATTCCGACATTAAATATTCAAGATTAGTTTATTTATATGAACCTCCCGTTTTGTGGCTATACTAGGACCATTTAGGGGTTGAACTCGTATTTTTGAACGTGTTGACGTGACAGGGGGAGATACCAGAGTATGTACCTTAGTCTTCAAAATTGAACACTACTCCAGCCGAAGGAAGTTTGATGCTGATGGTTTCAATATTCATTAGGCAGGCAGCTGGGTTGATCTTTGGTGGAATGGCGTCACGAAACCAAGATTCTGTCACTAAGACCAGTTTAACTTTCAAGACAATTTTTTATATGTAGATGTGAAAAGTCTTCGCACTGATTTATTTCGTTGCTAAACTATTCCTGAAAAGAGTTTTAAGCGAATATTCAACTTAATACAAAATTTACAAAAATTAAAAAATTAGCACGTTATTATTTTAATATTTCTGTAGGAATGCCATTACAAAGTAGAAAATTATCAAGTTATTAATGTATTATCAATGTGCAATGAAAAATTATTGCATACATGCAATTCAAATAATTTAAGAAAAATATTTCACCTTTTATATTTAACGCGTATTATTCCATTTATAGCAGTTGTATAAATGAATTAATAGGTGTTGTATTTCATCTACTTAGCAGAATGCTCTTTGTTAGCGCGACAATTTATAATTTTGCATGCAGATTTTGATTTAATAAAATTTCTTTTTCAAATTTTGTCATTAAATTGTCCTGAACTAGTATCATTAGTCAGGTATTTAATAACATATTTTGACTCTTAATTTTTCGAAAATCAAATGCTTTCCCATTAACTGTTGTTAAAGGTTTTGAATTATTAATGACAATTACATTTACTGAAAAAATCAACACAAATATTTTAAGTTATAGCAGAATATTCAGGTTTATAATTATGCCACGCAAAATGCTGATTGTTTAAGGTACATTATTCTTTTGTGAAATAATCCATTGAGCTTTGATTATGATTTGCGAAAATCATAAAAGTGTTTAAAACAGAAAGTGCTTATTAATTATTCCATGCGAATAAATATTTTCTCTTTCAGAGTTTCATATTCAACACGGAAACAATTAGATTACACGAGAATGCATCCAAAAAAAGTTTACAAGGGTGATAAAAAAAGTATTTATTTACACTGGACAGAAAATACAAATGGGAATAAAGAAGCATACTTGTCACTCTTCCACAAAATCACCAAATCTATTTAGGTAATGATCTGAACGCAGGACCAACTTGTTTAACCCGACTGGGCAGAAATCACGTCCTCTCCATTGAGCCAGTTCTCGACAACTGTTTTCACATCACTCTCTGAAGAGAATCTTGTTCCAAATAAGTGTTTGGAACCCAGATTGGGTGCCGAATCTGGCTTGTAGGCTTCAGACTTCCCATTTGAACTTTTGCAGCAATTGAGTTTTGCGAGAAGTATGAGTATTGCCATCCAGGAGGATGATACCATCACTAAACATGCCAGGGCGTTTGCGTCGCATGGCTTCACGATGGCCCAATGATTATTTCCTTTTTTCCGAAATTGAAGGAACCCTTATCTGGAACAAGGTTCTGAACCCTTATCTGAAACAAGGTTCTGAACCCTTATCTGGAACAAGGTTATCTTCTGAGATTGATGTGAAAATATTTGTCGCGAAGTATTACCATGCCTAGGGCACCATGCACCTTTACTAATCTATTGAGGGACGGAAAAATCACATTACACCCCAGTTTCACTGACCCTGGCTACACTACTAGATGCTGACCAGACTACGGAGAGGGGCGAATGGACAGACGAGACTCCAGTCTTAGAGGATAATGAAAGCAAAATATAAGACAGTGTTTGTCATTTATTGAAGATGAATGTGATGAGGGAGCGAAAAAATGTTATGCTTCGGGCGTCACTTGCCGTCATTACACCGCTGCCAGTATTGTACGTTTTCATTAAAGGGTAAACATTTTGTTGATATCATCATTATGCAACTGTGCATGCAAAAATAATTTTTTTACTTTTCACTTAATAATTTATTTTTCAGCAATCTCCAATATTTGTAGAATATTTTTAACTATGATCAGCGGAATTTTAGTTATAATGTAGTATAAAATGGAATTTTGTTCACGCAGTGGATAAAACAAACGTTAAAATGCAAAAACTAACTAATTCTCACAAACATGCAAAAATTAACCAGGATATAATCTATTTGTTTTATGTTTACAAATGTTGAACGATATTTCAAAACACTTCTATGAAAATAACACATTTCAATTTTAATGAAAAGGCAGAGAGAGTGTTCTTCCCTATACTTTCTCGCATGCTTAAACAATACTGCGCGTTTCGTACACTGATGTCCAAACCACGAAACAAGACTCACAACAAAATTTTCACTAGTTAAAAACACGAAATACGTGATTTCTCGAACAACAATCGATTTATTACGATCAAATGTTTTGTACACATGTCCAATATTATTAGTTACTTAATAGTAAAATAACACAATAAAAAGGAGTAAAATTTTTTCATATATTAAAATGAGACTGAAACTTCCTAGATCATGACTCCTGGTATTTTCAAGATTGTTAGGCTAATAAAAAGTCTGGCCACGCCGCGCAGCTTTACAAGTCCTGCAAATTGCCTTTATGCTGAAACTAAGGTTGTTGATCAATGCTTATGACAACAAATCCTTTTCCTCTAACAGTGAGCATTTAAAATCACAGAAGATCCGGGGAGAGGGTTGACTTCACACTAAGGTTCTTTCTGGATCGCAATCCTATATGCTATTTAGGATTGCGATCTTGTTTGACACGCCATTCGGAGAATGACCCTCCTTCTACAGAAAATTAACTACAGCTCCTCGGAAAAACTTCATGTAAGGTTCAAGAACCTTATCTCTATACACTATGCCGTGAAACAACCCCTCCTCATAAATATGTAAAGGTGTGCGCATCGTAACTAATGTGACGCCATGTGTCTAGACTTCATTAAGGAGTTTCAAGTTCACAATAAACAGAGCAGGAAAATAACACGGCTTAAATGTCTGTTACGATTTGATGCTTAAAAATGCTTTGTTGAAAGAGACTTCTACAAGTGCACAAAAGGCTAATTATTTCCAAGAAAGGCCAATTTTATATAAGTTCCTGAAAAGTTTAAGTTTTGAAAACTACATGGGACATAATAGTTGATGTCCTGATAGCTCCTTCACGCACAAGGATTCCACTTCTTGCAATGTGATCGATTTCCTACAGGAAGAAGATGGAAGCAGACACCAGGCTGTCTCCAGGAGATGATTTGTCGGGAACCCCTATGTGTACTGAATTTTGACTCATCAGTAAGGAAAGGAAAGGAACCCACACCAACCCGGCCTCCCCGAAAGGGCGTAAGGTCCTTAGTCATCAGTAGGGAGGAATAGTAATTGGCCGCAATTTTGCTGTTTTCTAGATCCACAAAATAAAGGGCTGTCTTCTGCGATGAGAGGAACGTATCCCTCCAGTTGCCTTGCTTAACCCTTGGTCGGAGGGGCTGGGGCATGGTACAGTTTGGGAGGGCGGTGTATGAAGTACGCAAGGTCGTTTTCTCCACCCATCTTTCTTAGTTTATAACTTTAATCTGCTCAGGAACCATAATTGGGATAAATGGAGAAAAATGACAGATAAAATAGAAAAAAGTTAAAAATGTATTGGGTTTATTGAATAAACAAATATCTCCCACGAAAGGATTCCAATTTTTCATCGATCGTGAAATGGTCACCAGTTACATAAAATTTTTGACAGCTTTTATTGAAAGAGTCGAAAACTTCTCTCACTGTAGCTAACTTATCAGTTTTCTGTGTGTGTTCCTCGTCAGGAGGCACAATATATTTCCTTGGCATACTTGGAGGGGTGGCGTACTGTGTTCGTCGACGCGACGAGAACACAAATAAAATGCTTAGAATAGAAAGCGGAAGTCAGACTGAACGAATATGTTAGACTCATTGTACTCGGCGGATGTTCCTATTAGGTTAGAGAGGGGGAGGGCTCAGGAAAGAACATTCGAAAATTCACAACAAGACCCCAGTCGCTCCAACTAAGGGTTAAAGTCTTTTCTTAGTTAGCTAACTGGCTGTAGCCAGCTTGCCTAGAAGTTATTGTTTCATTCGCAGCAGAGAGGTCCCAAGAATCGTTGGCTTTCTAATCCGACTTGCAATGTATAGCACGTAACGATCGTCTCCTAAGCTCCCGGTCATAACTCCTGGGCGATAGTGGATGGTCTTCCTGTATTTTGGAAATAATTCCAAAACATGGATCTACTAATTGACATCCTCTAGAGATTAGCTTAGAAATAAGCCTACAGATGGCTTTCCATCTTAAATCATTGCCTAAACGATTTCGATTTGCATTCTGTTGCAATCAGTCAGTCGTGCGTATTTTATACTAAGAATCACTCTTCTATAAATGAAACTAGAAAAATATATATATCGGTCGGTTTCACATTCTAACAATAAACACGATTTATTTTTTTTTACATTTAAAAGACGCATAATGTTACGTAAATACTTGTGTTGTATTCACCATTCAGCAGTTATACGCGAAAATCTACATTTGCGTAAATATACTCGACTTATGAAACTTTTATTTATGTCATTAAAAACTTCTGTAATGCTTAGTTAAATTGCATACACAGTTTTGGAGACATCCTATAGCTCTTCGAAAACGTGAAAGATTTTTCCACTTTCTTTAGAAGAGAGTTTCTTCAACAAAAGATAGTAAGGAATAGAGACATATAGTCAGCAGTACATCTTAAGGGCAGGGGGAAGAAAAACCTATTTGTTTCATTTTAAGTCATCTGAAGGCAAATAATTCTTCACAGAGTACCTAAAATGCCTTTTGGTGTATCGGTTTAAATAAACATTAGATTCGAACAGAAAATATATCGGAAAATCTGAAGAGTTTGAAAGTCACTGAAAGAAACAATTTATTTCTTTCGCCCAGGGCGATTTTAAACTATGTGATTCACATTCGCACGTCGAGACAGTTACTTGGCCCTATTCTTTTTCAATTGTTTAAAGCATTTCACCTCCTATACGTGTGGTGTGTCGACGACAACTAAGTACACTATATGCCCAAAAGTATCCGGACACTTGCAGATTTTCACATTTTTTACAATTTCTCCAGAATGGTTTAACTGACTGTCTTTAAACTTCGGGCATGTAAATAATAGACGATAACTCACATTTTACATTGAAGATTCGGTCATGAGTGCAATTAAGGGGCCGTCTACAAACTGATGAACACAAAAAGGTTTTTGGCCCACCCCGCTTCACAGAATACTGATAACAAGATGAAACTTTCAGAAATCGTAATGTTTAATGTGCATAATATTTACAAGAATTTTCGTAAACTCAGCTTAAATATTTAGGAAGATATAAAGGTTTTCTTAAAACATTTCAAATTTTTCCACCTGTTTTTTGCTTATAAAATGTAGAGTTTTCTGTTATATTATACGAAACTTACAGAAAAGATGACAATATGTTAGAGAAACATTTTGTAAAAATTTGGAAAAGAATTGTTTAATATTAAAGGAATTATGAGCAATTTTAGTAAATAATGTTTTACTGCGCATGCGCGAAACATAGTGTAATTTTTCTTTTACACCTTTAAAGCCAGATATATAGGGCAACTTATATAAAAAATTTCAGTTCAATATCAATAGTATTCAGAAAGATATCGGCATTACAAGGAGCAGAATTTTAACTCCTGTCGAAAAGGAGCTAAAAGATAAGGGGTTGTACACAAATTGATATTTTTTAAACTTGTATCTTTTAAATAGTTATATTGAATTGTAAAGTGGTTAGAATTTGCTGCATACCCATGAACACTTATCAATTACGTGCATAACTTAAATTCCAGCTAATTAGGCACTATAAATAACAAGCATTTTATTACTTTAATTATATTATTTACATGATTGTTAACAAGTTACATATTACAATTTTACGGCCAAACGATATTTTTAAATATATTTATTTTATGGCGAAACGAATTTTTATCTAATTAATTTCTTTTCTTAAAATATTTTAATAATTCTACATATAAATTTTTTATTCGTTACGAATATTAGATGTGTTCATGGGTATGCAACGAATTCTAGCCACTTTACAATTCAATATAACTATTTAAAGATACAAGTTTAAAAAATATCAATTTGTGTACAACCCCTCATCTTTTAGCTTCTCTTCGACAGGAGCTAAAATTCTGCTCCTTGTAATGCCGATATCTTTCTGAATACTATTGATATTGAACTGAATTTTTTTATATAAGTTGCCCTGTATATCTGGCTTTAACGTTGTGAAAGAAAAATTACACTATGTTTCACGCATGCGCAGTAAAACATTATTTACTAAAATTGCTCATAATTCCTCTAATATTCAACAATTCTTTTCCAAATTTTTACAAAATGCTTCTCTAACATATTGTCATCTTTTCTGTAAGTTTTGTATAATATAACAGAAAACTCTACATTTTATAAGCAAAAAACAGGTGGAAAAATTTGAAATGTTTTAAGAAAACCTTTATATCTTCCTAAATATTTAAGCTGAGTTTACGAAAATTCTTGTAAATATTATGTACATTAAACATTACGATTTCTGAAAGTTTCATTTTGTTATCAGTATTCTGTGAAGCGGGGTGGGCCAAAAACCTTTTTGTGTTCATCAGTTTGTAGACGGCCCCCTAATTGCACTCAGGACCAAATCTTCAATGTAAAATGTGAATTATTGTCTATTCTTTACATATCCGAAGTTTAAAGGCAGTCAGTTAAACCACTTCGCAGAAATTCTAAAAAATGTGAAAATCTGCAAGTGTCCGGATACTTTTGGGCATATAGTGTATCTTCCAACGAACAGAACCTCTCCTGTAAAGGAAATGAAAGAGCAAATGATATTTAAAACGCGTCATAAAGCGGCGTCGAGTGAATGTACCATTTGTCAATGAGACAGTCAATCGATTTCCTTTTACTTCCAATGTTATCATGTCGATATTATCAACGTCGATATCAAGGTTCAGAGCAAAGTGCTTACTGCAGAATTATTGTTACTTTAACTGACGAATTAAAAAAATTATTTTAAAATTATTTAATTTGAATTTTAAAAATTAATTTGTACTTATATTATAAATACTTTTTGGACTGTTTGAATATCGGTAATTTTATACTACTTTTCTAATTAAATATAAATTAGCCGCATTCGGCGTCCAGCTGTTTGCCCGCAATATCAATAGCCTGTGGCTATGTTTGCAACTTGGCGAAATAAATTGGCGAAGTTTCGGTTGGAAAGGCCGAGGATATTGCCCTACTTTTATTCTGACTTTTTATCTCAAAAAATGCAGGATGGTAGATGGCAAGATAGCATTGATAACATGTCTAGGAGTCATAAGCTTTCATATGAAATAAAAATTGTCGAAAGCCACGTCCACACATGTTTTAATAGGGTCTGACGGTCCAGTGGTTGGGCCTGAGGGACTCTGTTAAGCCATAGAGAATTTAAAATTTCTTGATTTCTTTCAAAAATATAGGATTGTGGGGGGAATATAACATTGATGACATATCTAGGCGTCATAAGCTTCCATATTAAATAAAAATTGAATTTCTTATTGAAGTAATAATATAAGCACTGTGACCGATGTTATAGATTCAGGCGGCTGTTATGTAAACTGTATATGCGCACTAATGTCGCCATATGCATGTCGCGCCACTAGTAATGAATGAAATTTTAATTTCATTAATTATTAACTGATGATTAAGTTCAGAAAATATGAAAATAATATATTGTCATCAAGAACCCACAACTATGTAAGAAAATAATTTTAATAAGCAAAAAGTATGCAGCTTTTGAATAGAATAATTACACAATAAAACTTCCAAATTAACACTGTAATTAAAATCTGGCTTATTCAGTTTTTAAAAAGAGGAGAAATCTTTATTGCTTTTCTGATTGAATGAAAGGTCTTCCAGTGAATAAAGGTTCTTACAAAATTATTCATTTACGATCACTGAAGGCACTTGGTTCGGAAATATTTAACTTAAGGAATCAACCTTTTGGAGTTTTTAGTTTTCACTTCGAATTAACCAAAATAAGTTCTAATTATAAACGATATATTGACATTATGTTAATATGAAATTAGAAGGATCGGACCAAAAGCGTCATTTAAAATATGATATATTTGCAATTATTATATATTTTACCGAAAATATATCATTGAATCATATGAATTCGAATTAAAAACGTTCGAATTAGCCAGGTTCCACTATAAAAAATTAGCCACGTACCTATTATTCTAGTTTAAACTTATGCATCTTCAAATCCCTGTATAAATAACCTTAATTTTAATGCTTGAGGGGAAAAAATCATTTATTCAGAAGAAAGATTTTACCTTCTGTATTATAAGACTATAAGAAAAGTAATGATGCTTCTAAATCACGATGCTTGACACATTTTAATTTTTATAAGCAGTACAGAAAAAAGAAAAACTTTTAGAAGATAATCCAGCTCAATCTCTCTGTAACATAAAATATTAGCATGGAAGTTAATAGAATTTTAAGGTACAGTAGGAATAATATGTAATATTATTATATGGGAATTTTATTTCATTAATTTCATAAATGATTTATTTGACATTTTCATTTCATTAATTTCTCAAATGATTCTTAAACAGTGCTATAATTCCAAAGTTAACAAGAGTTGTATTTTAGTGTAATGTGAGATTATTAATTAGTGAGAGAATGTTTGTTTTAGTGTAAATTTAAAATTTCCAATTAATTGAACATTGCATGCAATTAAATTTTTGCAAAATATTCATTTAAATACTTTAACCCCTTGTCAGTGTATCCCGAGCTCAGTTCTCAAATTATGGCATTTTCATACTTATAATCTAAAATTAAATCATTCATAGACATTATAGTTCGATACAAAAATGACCGGTAGTCCATTAACCCTCTGACTGTTTATTCCGCGATTTCCGCGGGTTGGAAGTAAGTATTTTTTCTTCTGCATTCTGCGGTTTTCGCAAGCTATTGTGTTTACTTAGTACTTTTAAAGCGCGTAACTATGTTATACTAATAAAGCCTTGCATGCAAATGACAATTCTTTTGGTTCAACGGTATTTCAACATGTTTTCAAACACTGCATCTAAACAGTAATTAAAAGAAATTCGGCAGTCAGAGGGTTAACATCTCTAGCGTTCTATGCGCTCTTAATTGAATTAATACAACAATAAGTTCCCAAAACAGAAATGGGTCATGTAATTAGACGGTACGGAATACTAAGTTGTCGAAGGGCTAAATGAATAGTTTGTAGATAAACTTTAAACTTCTAAGGTGCATCTCCCGATAAAAAGTGTCTAGTTTTTTTTCTGTAGAAGTTTTTAGACCCAACTCAGACCAAGAATAGATATGTAGATTCACCTCTTATACCAAAATTATGCTTTTTAAGTTCAAAACCTTTTTGACAACATAAACCTAAAATTATTTCCCGGGTAGATATAATTCTTGTAATGTATCCGATTAAACATATTTAAAACTTGAACAGAAAATCTGTGGATGATCCAATGAGATTGCAATTCATCAAAGAAATCAACGCAACTCTCTTTCATATGCATTTTTTATGCACCATAGCTTTAAAAAGCAGTTAGAGAGCATCTTCCTCTCTTTTATAATTCTCTCAAATTCCTTTTTCGGTTATGTCAATTCTTTTCCAAATTATGATGTAGAGGTGCACGTGAAATTTTCTCACAAAGCGGAACTCCCTAATCTAAACCACGTTGCCGTTGTCTTTCATGGGCAATCATTACAAATCGAATCCACTTTCATACATAGGAGCAGCAACTTTCTTCAATTACCCCTTCTGCTACATAAAATGTATTCCCCCTTTCCTTTCCCTTTGATGAATGGCGTCACTTACCCAGAATTGCAGCTATGTGTTTTCCGAACATTAAGAACG
>BGPR01003265.1:59311-84523 GCA_013235015.1 Araneus ventricosus | reverse complement strand
AAAGATGAGTCCATGTTCTAAGCGAAGCCTTATGGGATCATTGAGACCAGAGACGGAATGCTTCCTGGGCAGTATATACGAAAGTACTAAATTGAGAGATTGGCGCGATAGTTGGAACAATAGCAATCTAACTATTGTTCCGACTGTATAAATGAAAAAACCGTCTTTGGTGCTTCCATGAGTCTTCGCGTATCCGTTGTTTTTCTGCCATATGGAAAAACGAGCATTTGTAATTTTTTAAGTTAATTTTCTTGAAAAAATAAACAAAATAATTTCAAATGCGTGTTTCTCCATTGGATTTTTTTCATCAGATTCTTAATCGAGAGATTTTTCTTTCATCCGTACTGTAAATTTTACTTTCATCCTATTCGTTTAGCAACGACGCGAAAGTAAAAAGGTATTCAACTTTTGTTTCCTTCGTTCTAAGGAGCAATCATAAGGTAATATTTTTATAGGCTTGTAACGAAAGTGCACATTTCATTTATTGGATACTTCAGAATGGATGTATAACACTTTAAGAGGTACTAGTATACGCAAACACAAATAATTTTCTCCAGGGAATGAGTGAACTGACAGTAAACACCAATGTATTAGAAGGCGTATGATGGTGAAACCGAAGAGATGATGGTTCTCAAGAGACTTTTAAGAGAAATCAAAACTGAATGAGCATAAACTAAACGTCAGTGGGAAAAAAACAAATTTCTGCACCGCCGCAACATATAGTAATCAATCAATCAGCGTAATGCAGCGAAAGACGAAATTCAGTAGAAGAAAATGTTTTCCGACTTTCGAATAAATAGGATAAAAGAGAATTATCTCTCTGGTTTTAAAAAATGAATTAAAAAGGGAAAGATTTTCCCAGAGTACTTTAGAAATTTCTCTTTCATTAACTGTAAACACTCATCCATGCTGAAAATTGAAGGGCGCGCTAATCTTTAGCGGCGATTTCAGAAAGCTATTTCTGCTTCACTAGAAATAGCTTTAACACCTATAAAATATTGTTGTTACATTTTCTTCGACAAACAATTGCTCTTAATTTGAGCCCATTTTTAAGGACTTCTAGAAATTATATTGCATTTAGAAAATTATGTAAAATTCAGAAAATAAATTGCTTGTTTTCAACACACTGAACAAAAAATTAGTTATTGTTCTTAATGTTTATATGGAAGCGCAAATGTATGATGTTAAGTAAAGCGAAAAGTATTTGATTAATAGAATTTCTGTTAAAAAGCGTCCACACTACCAATACAATTCAAAGAGAAATGTCATTTTTGTATGCATTGATGGTAAGAACGCATTTCGTCCACGAGCAGTTATTTTTATCAATGATTCCAGAATTTGTGGAAGTACAACATTTAAAAATGGGATTATCATACTATGGATGGAAATTTTCAATTTCTCAAAAACATAAGTCGCTTTTATAATTGGCAGTCCAGTTTGTTTACACTTTGTTTGTTCGTTTTCTTGCTTTAATTTGCAAGTTATGTTTGGGTCACTTTATTTGTTGACATAGATTCAAAGATAAGAAACTCTAATTTTGAATAAAGCATTTGTATATAATTTGTGGGTGAATGCATTCCTATCAATAATAGATCACCAAAATATTTTTCGATGACAGTAACAACACATATGATTAGTCAAACGGTTATTTTCAAAATTTCATAACAACATTAAAAATAAGTTTCCCGTTCCGAAAATAAATGATAAAATAAGCTTGTATGAAACGTAACACTTTAAAAACTAAAGATTTTTGAAGAAATAATATGCTTAAGATCTAAATTTTTAAAAGTACATAAACTTCAAATTTTTCAAGGCGAAAAACGAAAAGAAAATAAATTACTTTGCAGCCATTTTCACTTCAAAAAATGCCTAGTAAGGCCTCACAAATAATTTTTATTTCTGAACAAAGCCATAAAACTCGAAACAAAACAAACTCTTCGAACTTGCTATAAGCCATAAAAATGTGAAATGCTGCCCAGTTTTCGTAAGTAATAGTTTTTTATACATTTTAATAATGATTGAAAACAGCGTTCAAATCGATCATAAGTCATCTGTTTACGAATTTTTAAATTTGGTCAACAAAAAGCTGGATTTTGAGCTTACGCTTAATGAACATGTCAAAAACATTCTACCAAGATTAACGTTTAATTTAAGAAGAAAATATCTGCCAGAACTTAAAAATTCTGATTTTTACAAAAATATAACAAAAAGGATTTTAAAGCATTTACTTTCTACTTTATGCAACTTTCGCAATTTTTAATTGTATATTTAAAGTTATAAATATTTATATTTTGACAAATTTACAAATATTTTGACATATTTACATACTTACAGTTACAAAATTCTTAGGTTCGTTTATACTTATTCTTCTAATGAATTTCATTTGCTTAGGTTAAATACGCATTTGAAGTAATAAAATATTAAATTTTGAGAAATTTATAAGACTGAATAAAGAAGAGTAACTGGGTATAAGAAGGATCAGGGCACTTCCTCTATATTCTTTAAGATATCGATAAGGGTATTTTCCATTCACGCAAAGGTAAAACAGATGTTTCTTTATTTTCCTCAATGTCGTTGTTGGCAGGGTGAATCGTGACTCCAGGCGAGGGGCTATAACGCCATCATGACGTAAATTGAAAGGACCTAAATGAACGCTATCTTCTGCTATCTGAATTTACACAACGAGGAAAATACCTGTGCTGATTCCCTGAACTCCATACTTCTACAACCCACCAACATGACAATACTTGACTAACGTTGTCAGATTTCACTTGCACCAGGCCTTCTAATCGAGTCTCGAACACAGGAATCTCTGCAGTCGAAGATAAAGACATTGTTTGATCTTCGACCGCTGAGAAATGGTGTCGCTGGATTTTAACAGAGTAACAAATATTACCCAAATGTCTCAATTTTAAAATTCATCGATATTTATTAAGTTAGAGGTGCTATATCTAGCACAAATGTTTGGAACACCTGCCTTACTCTGGACTCATTTCATTTTAAAGGGATAGCCAATTTAACAATATAATTGTTTTTGTTTCAGAAGCATTTTTAAACTGAAATATCCATTTCTGTATCAATAAATTCACAATCAAGTTCTCGGCAAAGAACAGGTAAATTAAGCACTCTTGCCATAAAACCCGATAAATCAAAATCTTATTCAATGCAAAACTTTCAAATGTATTTTCTCAAGAACTATTTTCTATTCCACAGACTTCCCACACAGCTAGCACCAAATAAACGAAGACACATGTAAAGAATTTAAACAAAACTGCAGAACTTAACGAAACTACTTCCTTTGATTCAATTCGAAATTCATTTCAAAAACATAATTCCCCCTATTGTTACTAAATTGCCTTTCAATATGTCGGTTCAAAGTTGTTTCAAATTTCAGTAAAATATATATTTAACCCTCAATTCTTCAAGTCGTCAAATAAATCTTCTAATCTATTCCCAAGGTATTTTTCTTTCATACATAGATGCTGTAAATTCTCTTGAACCTCTCTGCTATTTCGGTAGGTAAAGATATATTCCCCCGTCTTGATGCACAGTGACCCATTTCCCAAAATGCCAACTATTCATTTTCTGGTTATTAGCCACAACTCACAAGAGCCCAGAATTGTCGTGCGAAAGAAATTCTTTAAGAACGACGTCTCTGCGTTTAATTAAAGGAACAAAGAGTCCATGGTATTTTATACTAGTGTTACAGTGAAATCTCTGGTTTTGGCGTTGACAAAATATGCCGTTTGTCACCGAGACTATTATTCATTGTTGTTTATTCGGAAGTTAATCAACAGAGAGAGACTCTCGAGGCGAAAGGTTATGAGATCATCGAAATCAAAAATGAAAGCAGAATGGGAAAACGTGCGAGTGCCTTCTCGGGGTCTTAAAGGAAGAATAAAAAAAAGAGTTCTCATGCTAATCTATTATTGCTTCAGGCAGTGTGAAATGAAATGTTTTCTCTTATGTTTCGCTTTCGCTGATTCGATGAGGTTACGAATTTCCTTTTGCCCTTTTTTTTCACTTCTTCGCTATGAATATTCTTTTAAGGATTTTTTTTTTATTTCAAAAAGACGATTTCATCTATTTTTTATAGTTGGAATATTTTGCGGCATTCTCATTTTTTCAAAACGTTAGGAAGATCTTTTCTTATGTGAAACATCCGCTCTTAAGAAGATAAGAATCAGGCACGAAATTAAAGGAAGGAAAACGATTTTTTCAAAGATCGCTAGCTAAAAATTTGAAAACTTTTTTAACACCAATAACGAATATTCTCACTAGATGAAAATTTGTTTATAAAAACAAGTTCTTTTTCCTCCCTGCTTTCAGGAAAATTTGGGCTACATTATATGCAGTATGCGGCACATTCAGGAAGAAAATGAATAGAGTGATTTTATATAAGATTAACTTACTTTCATTATATTTTCCCAAGCAGTATTTTAGTAAATGAAATGAATAAAATCAACCTTTCAGCATGAATTATAAGTTCGAAAATTATACGTTATGCCACAGGGTGACGCATTGAATTCCTTTATACCCCCCCCCCTTATTTTTAGCACGACTGTAGCTACAGTCATAAAAGTGGTATCTAGGTATAGAAAAGTAACTATGCATTTCGCCATAAGAACGTCTGCGCCTTCATTTGATTATAAACTGTATCATATAAAATGTTAAGTAGTGCAATAAAAAAGAATGACGATATACGGAAATGTAAAGGATTGCTTGCAATCGATAGTTCTTAACCTCCGGCCATTGTTAACTCTGAAAAGCAAGCGGCTTTGCATAATTCAATATCTAATGAATTGGAGATTGCTCATAAAAATTTCTCAAGATAATCAGTTTTTTATATGTGTTAGAGGGTTAACATCAAAAAGGAAAAAAGAGGAAATTTAGAAATGATGAAGTTATTGAAAAAAGACATCAAACTTTTCTTTCCGTTAATGTTCTAGAGTCAGTTCAGTGGTAGAAAGCAAGAAGTCACGGGAAGAGCTAATTTCAGATAGAGGGTATTAAGGAGCAATTTATAATCGGATACAGGAACTTATTTTTAATCCAATGATTACTTTAGTTCAGATCTTATCGAGTACATGCCCAAGAGCTAAGGATTACGATATCAGGACAAAACATGAAAGCAGAACGACAAAATACAAAAGGCCTTCCAGAATTCTTATAGTAAAGCAGAAGAAAGGCAGCCGAAGGCAGCAGCTCATCTATTACTGCTTCCGGCTGCATAAAATGAAATATTTTCTCTTATCTTTGGTCTTCGGTGCTTCGATGAGTCGGTCTATTTCTTTTGTTCGTTCTTTTTCCGTCTAGACTATGAAGATTCTTACATCAGTAACGATGTTTCTGTTGTTTTCTTTTTATAACATTTTTTATGGTTAGAATATTCTTGCCGCATTCTAAATTGAAATCATATTTTTTGCTTGCTTTTCCAATATTTTCGGTAGATTTTTTTATACGTGACATCCGTTCTTCACAATATGAAAAAATACGTCTAAACTAATAGATATGAATTCGATTTCACCAACGTCGCTAACAAGCAACTCGAACTTTTGTGTGCCTGTAATAACGATTCCTGTTTGATAAAAACTCGAAGGTACCCTAAACAGGTTTTTCTATTACTTTCTCTTCCTTCCAAAATATTTTCAGAGAAATTTGGAATACATTATATATTACAGTTGTCAGAACGAGAAAGAAAATGACTGGAAGGATTTTAGTGAGAAAGTACTTACTGTCACTGTTTTTTTTCAAACAGTATATTCTCAATGAAACAATTATTCAACGAAAATTATAAAAACCAATTCTGGCATGAATAATCAGGAACTTAAATAAGAGTACACCTTCTAGAAAGATTCATGTATTTTGGCTAATTTCGGACGATCAATTATAGTGAATGAGCTGTATTTAGATGAATTATCAGGAAGAAATGGATCTCATGAACAAGAAAAACCTTTGTATAATAACGTTAAAAATATATAATTAAAAAATAGAATCTTTAGTTTAATAATGCACGCATGTCCAGATATGTTCATTGCGATTTTTATCGTTCTGGTATGTGATTCTCAGCGTCATTTCAATTATGATATTGTTTTCTACTCATTTAATAAAAAACTCATATTTTTGGATTTATTATATATAAAATAGATTATAAACTAGGTGAACTTTAAATAATTTAATTGTAATCTTGAAGAAGAATTTTTAATCCATTTTGCTTCATAGAGACTTCTAGAGCAATCAAGATTATTGTGTCTTCCTTTCACTCTGATGCTCACTTGTACACATATAATTTTTCCCTATTATACAAAATATATTTCCCTATAAAATATTTTTTAAAGATTCGTTAAAAGTTTCTAAATTACATGGGAAAAGATCGAAATTGTAGTGAGTTTGAAAATCGTTGTAAGAAATAATTTATCTATCTCTTCCAAGACCATTTTAACCAATCCCATTCATCTTCTAACATCGAAACAATAACTTTCCTCCAACTCCACTTCCAATAGCTTAAAATTGTATAATATCAGTCCTTGATAAACGTCGTCTATTCCCGGAATTTCTAATATATATTTTCCGGACATTAAGAAAAAGACCTCGATTGATCATACAAAACAAATCGGTAAAGACGACGTCTGTACCATTCCACTGAAAGAACAAACAGTAGATAAAATTTACTGAACGTATCAAAGCAAAAGCTCTACAGTTGGCGTTGACTGAATGCGCCGTTTGTCGCCGAGACTGTCAGTCAATCTTCTTTTGCTTCGAGCCTTAACATCAGTGCTAGGCTTACCGAATCCTTTCTCGAGGCGATGGGTTTTGAGATCGAATGAATCCAGTGACGGAAATAGATTGAAAAGTGCCTTTTGGGCTCTTTATAAGGAAGAAAGAACACAAAAGACGAATTGAAGTTAACAGTTCATCTATTGTTGCTTCCGGGTGTGAGAAATCAAATACTTTTTCTTAATTTTTCTCTTCTATGCTTTGTTGAGCCTGCATGCTTCTGTTGTCTACTTTTACTCAGTCTGAACCAGAGTGCTATTGTATTTACAAAAGGAATCTTTATTTTCCAAAAAATAAATTTTTAAAAACCAAGTCCGACATTTTTTTCTATTCTTGGACGTAAGTCTTAAATCGGAAAATTATTTTCTTCGATGTTATTTGTTTATTTAGATAAAATATCTGCTCTAGAGTGATGAGGAAATATGTTTAAAGCAAACGTAAGGAATTCTACTTTTAATGGTTTTCTTTTAACGCAACCATTTGAAATTTTATTTAGCACACCAGTATCACAAATTTCCATTTCCCAGTAGTGAAAGCATATATTTTTCAAGTTTGTTCTTACCTTTTTCTAGAATCATTCGAATTACAATAAATACATGAAACGAAATAGAAATATTACTAAGTGAATAATATTTTTATGTTTATTCCAGTTCTAGTGCATTGCTATGGCATTCATAAGGGGATTTTCTTATCATGGAAGAGCAAAAGCATAAGAGAATGATCCGTGAATACAAGGCTGCTGGGAGATTTATGGTTATACGAAAGTTTTAATATATAATACAGGGTGGTTATAAATTATTGGACACGTTTCAAAAATTAATTTTAAAAAATCTATAATTTAGCAGCTTCGTTTTTATAATGAAAGAGTATATCAAAAAGATTTTTTCAGATAGATAACGCGCCATTACGACGGGCGTCCTAAATCTGCTGCAGTAGGAGATTCCCAATGCAAGTGTCAAAATGGCTACCATCGAGCAGAAAGCACATCTGACACGTCTCTGATTCCACACAAGCACATCAATTGTAACTGTTCAAAGACGTGTTCTCTTAGAGTATTGAAATTGTCGTTCTCCAAGTAAAAACTCCATCAAGCGTTGTATAAGCAATTAAGGAGCGAAAGTCTCCCTCACTCGTTTAAAATCTTAGTCTTAGACCAATAATCGTCCAGCACATTTCCTCTTCACTTAAATTGCTCATACCGACGCTTGATAGAGTTCTTACTTGGAGACGGATAATTTCGATTCTCTAGGTGAAAACATCTTTGAATTGTTACAATTGATTTGCTTTCGGGGAACCACAGACGTGCCTTCTGCGCCACGGTAGCCATTTTGACACTTGCATTCGGAATCTCCTACTGCAGCAGTTTTAGTGCGCCGTAACGGCGGGTTACCTATCTGAAAAAACTTTTTGAGCTACTCTCTCATTAAAAAAAAACTATGTTGCTACATTGTAGGAGTTTTTTTATTAATTTTTGAAATGGGTTCAATAATTTATAACCACCCTGTATATCGGGACTTGACCATGTGCTTATGAACAAAAAAATTATATCGGATGCGAACTGAAATATTCAAGTGTATTTGCAAAATTGTAAAAAGTATAAGAAAGTTATTTTCATTTTGAGTACTTCCACAAAATTGTTACCTTTAACTCTGTTTTTTAAAGATTTCAGAAGATTCTCATTCATACCGCAATTTCTGTTCGTAATTAAAATCATAATCTATTTCTGTTCGTAATTAAAATAATAATCTGTTAAAACATTTATGGATTTTCACATATTTGTAGCTTTTATACCCTATTATCGATTAAAATGGAAGAAAAGATTTTCTTTTTGGATAACGTGATAAATAGTGAAGAATGAATTCAATGAAAATGATCCAATATTGAGCAGTCTCGTGAAAAATTTTACAGGGGGAATTTATAGAAAGGGGGGGGGGGCCAAGATTAAAATCCCGCCCAAACCGAAGCCACACGGGAAGCAGTTGAGCTGACATGAAGCAACCCATCTAGCAAGAAGGTCCCATAGGAAACCAGAGACACCCAAAAGGAGAAAAACCGAGGTCCAGCAACTGGCTCTTTCACACCAAGGCCCTCGGAGTGTTAAACAGAAAAAAAGTCAAAAACAGTAAAACTAAAGACCTACTCTGATGCACCCAACGGTCAAAGGGTCATCAATCTAAACGGCTTCCTCAAAAAGAGAATTTAGATAAAACAAGCCAAAAGAATAACTTATGAAATGTAAAAAGGAAATGCACACTAGAATAACAAAAGGAAAAATAAAACAAAAGTAAATATAAAGATTAAATAAAGTAAAAGGAAATTAATTAATAAATTAGTAAGTACTAAAGTAAGAATTAAATGTCAAAGAAAATGTTGATTGGGTATCATATAGTTCCTTTGTCAAGATTTGCTCCACAATCTGAATGACAAAGTTCCTGACAAGTTATAATTTCAGTAAACTTTTCAGTTGCGCATCCGTCCAGCCAGGAGGCCACGATTTACGTTGGTTTTTCTAAAGCTCACACTCTTTGACAGTGTGTAGAATCGCACGTACTGCTTTCTCACAGAAATAATCTTCGTTTTTGTCACAAAATTTAGCCTGATGAGCTTTGATGGCCAATGAATATTTGATTAAGGTAAAAATTTCCCAGGAGTGTTTTTGTGTTGACATCTTTAAAGAAATATTATGTCCAGTGGGAGAACTGGCCGGGAACTGGAACAGCACACAAGTTTCGGCCCCGAAACTTAAGATTTGGACTGACAAAAATCAATTTAACATATCAATAGAAAAACCTCAATATTTGTTAATGGGGAAACTGTCTAGGGGTCCAGATGTCAGATGGAACTACCAACCAATAAAAATAACAGCATCTCTAAAATACATGGGAGTTATATTAGATGAAAAATTAAAATGGATTTCACACAATCAAGAGCAAGAGGCTAAAGCAGTCAGCCAATATCAACAACTCTGCCGTGTAGCAAGGCCAGGATGGGGACTGAAAAAAAATACAAAAGGATACTCTACCAAACAGTTACGGAGAGGATTCTCCTTTATGGAGCTAATGCTTGGGCACTCTCTGTTTCTCCCAGATTGGAGAATAAACGGCCTCAATTCAGAGGATCTTCCTCCGTTACATTACCTGCTCTTACAGAACCACTCCAATAGCAACCTTGAAAACTATTATAGGTATCATGTCATTACATCTTAAAGCACAACAAGAAACTATTTACATCAACGTCACGTGTATGAGAAAAGAAATAGAATTTGAAGGTCTCTCCTATCAGCCGAAGGATTATAAAGAAAAAATTCCATCCTACATTATTTAAAATCATAAATCAAATATCAACGGCAGAGCCCTACAAAGAGAGCAAAAGCCTCGTGTTATTTACAGATGGTTTCAAAACAGAAATGGGAACAGGGTGCTCTTATTGCGCGTTTGAAAACTGCATCGAAGTCTTGGAATGGAAGGGCAAATTAGAAAAATTCCACACAGTGTTTCAGGACGAATTGATGGGACTGAAAGAAGCGATCATCAGAGCAAGTCAAGGGAACGAAATAACTAAAATTTGGACAGACAGCCTTTCGAGTGTAATGGCAGTGCTTGATCCTCGTACCCCTCATCTACTTGTCCGAGACATCCAGTCCCTTCTCACACAGAATCGAAATATTCTGGTTGGATGGATCAAAGCCCATGTTGGCTATCGGGGTAATGAAGAAGCCGATACTCTCGCCAAGAAATCCATCACAGAAGGAGTTGTAGTGAAAGCTCTAAAGCCTCGATGCGAACTTAAACAACTTTTACAAGAACTGTTTTTGAAAAAATGGCAACATCTTTGGGATAATGGAAATACTGGATGTTCTGTTCATAAAGTGCTCAAAACTGTTCACATAAAACCAGTCTTTTGGACACATGAAGAAATTCTGTCTGCCACAGGACACGGTCCATTCCCTTCATTCTTTTCCCGGTTCCATTTGTCGGAGAGTGACTCTTGTACCTGCTGAGAAGTCGACGATTCCATCCACTATGTAACATCTTGCCCATTGACTCTCTCTTAGCTTATTAGTAAACCTTCTACTTCACTGGAAAATCTGTGGTAAATAAAAAGTTCTTGAGAATCCGAATTTAAAAAAAAGGAATGATAAACATGATTAAATTCATAATACGACTGGAATAACTACTCAACTGCCTTGGAACATTAATTCTAACTTATCCCGCATTCAATAGACTGAACATATTAAATCTCTCCTTTCTCATAATTCTTTAATAGTAATCTCTCTATTCCTTGTTTCCCACACTTAACACGCAATTGTTTCCCATATTTGCTACGTTATTCAAAACCCTGTCATTGTTGTAAGCTTTTTCATGTTCTTCCTCATCTTCATTCATCATTTTTTTTCATTCACACCGTGATAATCGAGGCATATATATTCCTTTATTTGGTTGTCAATTCTATGTGTAAACACCAGCTATGTAATTTCTTCATTTACCATTCTGCTGATGCAATTTTTTTTCTTTTTTTTGCAACTCAATAAAGCCTATGTACAACTGTACCAAACCGGATAGGAGGGAGTCACATGCGCACTAGAGACAGCGGTGTGGTATGGTGTTAAAGTCGAATCTCTCCATCGATTCTACTATCATTTGTATCTTGTGTTTCTATTTACTTCTTCTCTTACTTCTGTTCTCTTCCTGATGACATGGCTATAATTTTTTTAATTAAAATACGTGCTTGAATTTGGCAAAAATATCTTTGAATTTTTATACTAATTAAGACACGAAGTTTTTTTAAAATGTTAAATAAGTTGTCCAAAAATGGTTTTCTGGATTTCAAGAATGTGATCAGGAAATAATTGCAATAATCCTAACAAATGTTATAATTTTCAATCAGAATTTGAACTATAATATTAGAAAAATCTGGATTTTTATATGCCTTGTATATAATGTAAAAGGAATTAGGCTTACTTCCTATGAAACATTATCCATGGCCTGTTGGGGGTCGTTCATTACATGTATTTAATTATTCGAGGCATTTCAGATTTTTCAAATGGCCCTCTGATATCCAAGTTTGTATCATCTTATTCTCCTTATTTTTTTTAAACTCATTCTATAAGGAAACATATGTAATACTAAATTACATGCTAAAAACAGAGCCTCTTAGAAAAAATTTGCACGAAGATCATTCTTTCCTCAACTTTCAGAAATTACTTCCGATGTATCCGTATGAATTTTTAATATAATACATTTGCCATTATAAACACCATAAAATGAATCGTCCCATTTCTTTCTTCCGAGTGTAACTTTCGCTCATTAATCAATTGCAGTTTGCCAATAGTTGTTTAACTTAATAATGCGTTCGTCATGCTTAATTTTATTATTTAAAAAATCTTTGCTCAAGCATTTCCTGCCATTTTTTCCTCTTATTTTTAAAGTTAGACACGACACATCGAATTGTCATATGAAACAATTCGGTGAAAATGATAGTCTTCAGGTTTAATTCAAGAAATAAAGAGCGGAAGAAATCATGTTCTGCCTTAAAGAGAAAGGGCTATTTGGAGCTTACTGAATGCGTCATTTGTCTCTGACAGTGTCAGTCAATCCTCATCTGCTTTGAACCTTAACGTCAGAAAAAGGATTCCCAAGACGATGCTCACGAGCAAAGGTTTATGAGATCATCAAGACCAAAGACAAAAGCAGGGCGAAAAAATCTAGCGTATTTATAGGAAATGGCCGGCTGCGTGAAATGAGATGTTTTCTCTGATCTTTGGTCTCCGCTGCTTCTAGCTGTTAGGGCTTCTTTAATAATCGACTTTTTTAGATGGAGCTCTCTTACATCCGTAATAAATTTTTCCCCAAAAAAAAATCAAAATAACAAGACTTCTTATATCTTTTTTGTCCATCTCAGAAATATAATTTCATAATTATATAAAGAGATTTTGTTTTCCTTTATGTTTTCAGCATTTTTTACTTCGAGAAAATATACGGTTTGCGTTGATGAAGAAGTTCAAAGTAAAAGGAAAGGATTTATTATACTTTTGTTTCATTGAGTATCTATTGGAAATATGTTTATACCCGTGACCCGTGTAATAAAAATTTACAATTCGTAAAGTTAAAGCACTCTATTTTTGTTACTTATTATATGCCTTCTTTCGAAGTCGGTTGATAGACATTATAGATGGAAAACCAAACACATCAAAAAGGAAAATAAATATTTCGTTTAGAATAATCATCTTATTTGTAGTGGTATTTCAAAAATAAAAGAAGAGGAATCATGTCTGTCACCATACAATGAGGGAAACGGAAGGAAAAAGTGAATCTATAGAACATATTTAGAATGTTTTAAGAAAAGATGTTTATTTCAGTGAATGATACACAGAAAAACAGTCCAAAGTCTTAAGAGAAAAATACTTTGCAGGTAATCATAAATATTTAATGTACATATCGAATTTTGAGAAGTGTTGAAAGATGATCAGTTGATTGAGTTTAAAATGGGATTCATTAGTTTTCTAGGAAGGCTCAAAGAATATTTTAAATTCTCTTCGAATTTAAATTTATCGCTTATGTGATTTTGAGTAACCTGCAAAACATGCACAACATCACTGTTTGCAGTTCATTACGACATTTTCTTTACACAGAAAAATTGTAGATGTTCTTTCTTCAAACAATAGCTAAGAAAATGTAAATATGTAATCATATATCAGATGACATGTAATATCTCTTCTTATCGGCATAAAAGCTGTTACAAGAGATAAAGACATTCCCGCCGTTAAGTAAAGGAAAAAGTCAAATCTTCGAAAATTCGGTTTAGATAATTTTCTATGCGTCTTTTGATATATGTATGCACAACCGCCACGTTTTCCTATTGAAAATAGTAAATTAGATAGCCATATTTGATGCCGTTCTCTCGTTCTTCGAACAAGCTTGTTTACAGGGATGACAGTTTTTTTAACGTTGCTGGTGTAAACAATGAAAAATGTAGGAAAAGGCAAAAAATAATAAAGGTAGAATGAATTAATGATTACTTTTTGATTCTTTATGGTTATAGATATTGGAACGAAGCAATCAACTCCCTACAGCAATATGTATGTCACAGACAAGATGTTACACTGATATATTTAATTATTAGGTTTAATATTCAACATAAAACCAGTGAGAGTTCAGTTTTGTATATTTCTATACATTTCGAAATAAATAAATAATGGGTTCTTTGATTTTACAGAAATCCTACTTCTAATATTGGAGAAGAAAAAATGGCTAATCGGACAAGTAAAGATGGACGGAAGGAGTGCTATTCTTATATAAGTACATAATATTCTTCTTCTTATATCCCTTAAATCCATTTTAGATTTGCACGAAAACTGTAGCACAAAGTTGGTGTGTTTCGAATTTGTCAAATAAATCACCCATCTCCATTTCTGTGGATATTAATAACCGAATTCACTTTCGCATATCTAGACTAGAGCGTATTTTCCATCTCTTCTTTTGACATGTCCCCATCTTGATGCACAGCATCTATTTTCTAGTAACTGCAACTCTGCATTTTCCGGACATTAGACGAAGGACCTCCATTTGCCTCGGGAAAAGAGAAAATACGCGTATAACTGCAAAAACAAAGAATATAATATATTAACTACTCCTCTTTTAGTAACTGCAGTTTGCGGTGATTACAAGCGCCATTTGTCAATGAGATTGTCTTTCAGTTTTCTATTACTTCGAAAGTTATCGATGGAGAGAGGTTTCTTGAGTTCACGATCTAGGACGAAAGATTATGAGATCGAAACTAGAAATGGAAACGGAATTATGAAAATCGAGATGCATTCCTTAATCTTAAAGAAAGAACTGAAAATAAATTTCATATAAAATCTTTTTTAAACACTCTTTTATTAGTTTAATAAAGCGTGCACATTTTTTCATTTTAATAATTTTATACTTTTTAATCTTTAATTTATAATTCATTATTATAAACATCATTGAATATTGTAACAAATTTTTCTCAAATTCACCACCAGGTGGCGCCATGCGTACCGAATAAAAAATTAATCAATTTAATTGATTATCTGAGAATTAAGTTCGTAAAATATTAAAATGATGTTTTGCCATAGAGAACACACGATTGTACAAAGTTTGAAATTTCTAGCACATCAGGAGGTGAATGAAAAAATGATAACAAGATGTCATCTTTATAAACATGAAACATGGCAAGTTAAATAAAAATTTGTAAGAAAAGAGCACCTTGGTTGGCGTCCGACTAATAATAAATTTATTCTTTGGAATTAAGAATTTTCAGGCTTTAGAATGACAAAAAAAAATATGAATTTATGAAATATGAGGATTATTGTATATTCTCGATTGATTCAAATACCATACTTTTACGACAATTGATTTAAATAAATAATTAACTTATCATTTTACATTGAAAAGAACCATATACGAGTATATGATACTTTCTTAAAATTAAATGAATCAAACTATAATGAAAGTTTTAATTCTTCTTTCATTAAATATTTTTGCGACCTTTTTTTAAATTTTTTTAGCAGAAAGTTAACCTAAAGTGTAACTTTATTCACTAAACAAACTGAAACTAACGCTACAATGAATATACTACATTCAAATTTCACAATATTATATACAATCAAAAATTAACATACAGTTAACCCACATCTTTATGCAAGCAAAACTCTTAATGATATTCAACATTTCAATTGAAGAGAACAATATGATTTGCCTATGACGGAAATACTGTAAAAAAATTTTGTACACTGCTGGACTCAAAAGAATGCGGACAGGTGTGGAAATAGAAGCAACGTAACTTATTTTACTAATTACTTTTAAACATTATTAATTACTAGAACCAGCGGGAGTGGCCTTCCCGAAACTTTCTCGCATACGACTAGTAATGTGGGGTGGGTAAACACCCAGTGGGTAGGTAAATATTCTTGGGTATTTACCCAAGGCCTGGTTATTTTGAGAAAAAAATTATGAATGGTTATTTACAATGAAACATGAATTTCCCAAAACTTAATATTTTGCAAAAAAAAATTGCGTATGTTCTCAATTTTTACGCGCGCTGAGGTACAACTTTATTTAACGTTTTTCAGTACGAAATCTTATTACAGATATCACGAAAGATTTCACCATACCTTCCAGCTGGAGAATGTCAGAACGAAGTTTCAATTCAGGGGTTGCCATAATTTCTGAAGAGCGTGTTTGCATCCAAGGTCAAGCGCCAACCACACTGACTTGAGTAAAGTAAGCGAAACGCTCGCCAAAACACAGTCGTAATGTGCATTTTGAACTAAATATGCAATCTGAACACCTGTTTTTTTAACCGATTGAGATGAAAATTGGGCACAGATCTATAATTAATGTTAGCATCCGTGATACCAATTCTTATTTATCTAAGCCAAAGGGCTTATGAGATACAAGTATGCGATTATACAGACCGACAGACAGTCAACCCTTTGACGGATTTAGCTCAAAATTTTATACGGACATTCATGACGATGAAACTGTGTACCGAATTTTGTCCATCTGCCTATTCAAGTTTTAAAGTTATAGTGTTCACATGACCGCGGATATACAGACAGACAGACTTGCCTTTTTTTGGATTCTGTCCAAAATTTGATAGAAACCTACAAATTATGTTTAAAGACCACATACCAAATTTCATCGCCATAGCTCTAATAGTTTTCGAATTATCGTGTTCACAGACATACAGACAGACATAATTCCAAAATTGTGTTTTTCGGACTCGGGGAGGTCTAAAACGTGGAGATTCGTCAAAATCTCGAGTTCGAATTTTTTGACGATTACAATACTTTCTCTTTGTATACTTCGTATACGAGAAAGTAAAAATAATCCGTGATGGTATGACGGGTGCAAATTGCCTCTTCATTCGAGAGATTTCCCGTTAAATTTGACGTGTTTAAATAGATATATATGCGAGAGAAATAAATATTTAACATTGATTGAAATAAAATAAAATAAACATATGTTTTATGACAGGAAAGACATATTTTTTATTTACTTATTTCTTTATTCAAAAAACCTCTTGCTCTAAAAAAAATCTAGAAAATCATGTAGATATAATCTAGATAGATAGAAAATCTATTTTTAAAACAAAGCATTTCTATGCTTGTCAAACGTTGCCAAAAAATAATATTAAATTCTATCATCACGATTGCAATAAATAATGAAATACATCGTGGCGTCCAAACTATATCACGCGCATGATATACCACTGATGTAATTTACTACTTTCTATTAAAAAACGGAAATTAATTTGAAATATAGGATTAATGTAATTTAAAATTTCTCGGGAACTATTGATCATAGCGAGATAAATTTTATATCAATGGATCGAAAATTTTATTTCACTATTTTGGCGGTATTAAATTTGAAATTAGAACGACAATTACTCTTTTAAATTTAAAATTACTGAAATTTATGTTCTCTAACAATGAAATAATGCTGTTTAGCGTCTCGCAGTGATATGGCTCGAGTTTTATTGTTGGTGACGTCAGAGCGATACCGAGAGATCTGGGCTATTATATTAGTAATGTTCTGTAAATGTGATGAAAATATATGTGCTTTGTACATTTCTATTATTTTAAACATTTTCACAAGATAATTATCATTTTAATTAGTTATTGTTTACATTATTTTGTATTAATTTTTTATAATTATTTATTATTTTATTGATTATATTTGTTATGTATATTAATCTTTATTATTTGATTATTACTAGCCTTTTAACTGAATAAATTGGCAAAATGCAGATAAATAAACACGATAATCAAAAAGGAGAATAAAATTTTTCACACAGCGAAATATCAAAAAGCACGCAAATAAAAAAATAATTTAAAAAGCTTAAAATATCTTCATTGAATGGGTATCAAGTTTTATCTTTCTATCTTATCGCATTGTAAAGTAATGCTACTCAAAGACACAAACATAATTTAGAATAAAATATGTGAAGTTAGACAAAGACGTTGATATTCATCAAAATGCTGTGGTAAAATTCTGTGGCTGGGAAAAAAGTGAAATATCTTCTGAAATTTTCCCTTCAAAGAACAAAAAATTTGATTCTGAAGCTAGTAAATCATCTTTTGTTGCTTCCGGCTGCGTGAAATGATATATTTTCTCTTATCTTCGATGTTCGCTGCTTCGATGAGTACGTTGTGTTTCCGTTGTCCGTTCCGTTTATATCTAGTCTTCGAGAATTCTTACATCCATATCTTTCTTTGTTTTTTCCTTTGGAAAAAAACAGATTTCCTTCATTTTCTTTGTGGTTGTAATATTCTTGCCGAATTCCAAAAAAGAATATTTCCTTTCCTTCGACGTTTTCGGTAAATTTTTTTAAAGTAAGATATTCTCTCTGCAGGAAATGAAGAAAGAGACACAAATTAAAAGGAAGGAATTCGGTTTTTCCGACTTCGCAAGCAAGCATTTCCCCCCCCCCCTAATCTGTAAGAATATTCTCTTTTAACAAGAACTTGTAAGTGCCAAACAAGTTATCTTTCCATCCCTTTTTTTCTATTTCTCAGTATAATTTGAAATGAGTTGTATGCAGGAAGTGGCTGATCAAGGAAAAATAAGTGCAGGCATTTTTTTCAAAACAAGCGTATTTTCATCTGCTGATTTTAAAGAATAGCAGCCTGAGAAATGGTAATTTATAACGTGAAATAAAAAAAATATTTCTTTTAGCTTAGCCGAAATGCAAATGAATCTTTATAGGTTAAGGCAAGTTTATGCTTATAGGGGAGTATAGGGAGTTACGTATAATGGGTATTTTAGCAGAGAACTTTAATGAGTAAGCTAAATAAAATACAAGAGTATAGAGAGATTAATTTTTTCTGCTGTATCCACGACAAGACATGGACTTTATCTTCTGTAATAGTAATAAAATTTAATTTTAACTGTCATTAAGGTTAGTGTAGTATTTAAATTCATAAGGATAAGTGCATTATATAAATTTGATTTTCTTGAAATTTATCCGTTCATTTCTGTACTCACAAATTTACATATTGGAAACAAATTATGCTCATCAAACTTACGGATACATTACTGCCTAAATGCAAATTCAAATGTTCGGCATATTCATTACATACTACATAAGAGGCTATAATTAGCACAAAGAAATGATAATTTGGAGTGAAGTGAACGTAATAGGTCTTTCACTACGTAGAAAAATAAAACGAAACAGGCATGCACATTATAAATTAAAATTATAAATTAAAGTGTTAATCGTCGCGCTATTATCATGAAACTGTGTTTCTCACATCTTCTAAAAATAATTAAGTTAAGCTAGAACAAGATATGAAGGTTGTAGTGACAAGTTTTAGTTCGATGATTTGGGTAATCAGCCCTTTATAATTAGCATTTTAAGCAAATGTTAACAAATTTCATCTACTATATCAAAGCGAAACTGCTTTTACCGGACAATAAAGAAGGCATTGTGCAAAAATGAGTATCTACTAATATTTAATTCTTTGTCATATGTAAAGCAAAATGCAATAGCTAGTGAAATTTTCATGTAAACGAGCAAAATGTAACGTCTTGAAGATTGAAACCAAAGCCGATTTGACGAATCGACCAGAATGAAAATCTCGTCACTAATTTCTTCCATAAAATCTTTTTTCAGGAAAAGTTACTAGAATATGAAAAAATATAAATTTCACTAAATCGGACACAAAATACACATCTCGTCTTTCCAACTGAAAAGCCATCTGCCCACACATTATTCTTCCCTAACTGTATAAAATGCTTTTTCTCGAATCCGATTAAATGTACTCCATACTTGTGAAAAAAATGAAACGAAAATCTAACCAGGCTGAGATTCGGCAAATAAATCACTCATCGTTACTTATGAGGTACATTTAACCATCGAATTCACTTTCTCACATCAAATCAAGATCCCCCTACAATTGTCCAAGGCATTCCACCCCATGTTTAGACGCACGACGTCTCATTTCTGAGAACTGAAACGAAGTAAGGCGTGTATTTGTCACACGAAATATTCAACCAATTCTGCAGTATGCTCATTTAAGAGACGGAACAAAGAGCAGATAATATCTACAGCAGACCTTAAACAGAAAGGACTTCAACTGGCGCAGACTGAATGTCATTTATCGCTTAGACTGACAGCCAGTCTCCTTCTTCGAACGTTATCGACAGCCGGGTAAGGAAGCCTCGCTTTAGGCGAAGATTTATGAGATTATTGGGAACAGGGACGAAATCACATCGGAAAAAGTGCGTTCTAGGATTTTTATAGGAAAGAACATAAACGTAAAGTTGTAATAAGTATCTCATCTATTGTTGCTTCCGGCGGAACAAAATGAGAAGTTTTCTCTTATCTTTATTTTTTGAGACTTCGATGTGTGTGAGCTTGAATGCTTCTGTTGTGTATTTTTTTGCTATGTGGACAAATGTGCCCTTGTTTCAAGAAAGCTTTTGTTCTTCTAAAAAATTAAACAAATAATAAGTCATTCGCCATTTTTTACCGCTAAAATGTTCTTACCAGATTCTTAAATGAATTATTATTTCTTCAACATATTTGGAAGATTTTCCTTTAAGGAAAATTCCTTTTAGCATTAAAAGAAATTAGAGAATTTAAGCTGAAAATAAGGTAAAGGAATTTAATTTCTTCCTTTTAAATAACAATCCTTTGCAAAACTCGCATTTCGTAAAGATAAAGCTTAATACTTTCTCTGTTTTCAAGATTCTTTAAAATACGTTATATATATGAAGCAACATACTGGCAAAGGAAAATGAAGGTAAGTAATTATTTGAGTGTAATATCCATTATCCTTCGTTTTCTCCCTCAAATTCAGTACTTGGGAATTTTTGAATTAAAATGGGAAATATGTCACTTGATATGCAATGATAGAAATAAAATTATGGATGCTGCACCAGTCGAAAACTTCTGAGAGATTTGAAAATAGATGGAAGTTTTTTTAATAAAATTTTGCAAACCTGTCTTGATTGCAATTAGCAAAATGAAATAGATGTTGGCAGGATTATGTCAGAAAATTATCTGAATTTTGGGAAGTGTTTCAAAAGAAAAGTTTGAATTCCGATTAATTTCCTTTAAATTATGATATTTAAACTTTCATTCATTTGAATTAAACTCACATTTAATATTTTTAATTAAAATTAATATGTTAGGAAGTTCAAATATCTTGTAAGATTCTTACATTAGAATCAATTAATTGTTAGGTAGCCATTTTTTGACAAGAAATATTTGTTATGGCATGATTTTCTGTATTTCAATAAAGATAAAAATTTAATTTTAAATATTTTTTGTTTCCAAAGAGATAAAATTTGATGTACTTATTAAAAAAGAGCTTTAAAATATGAAAATCATGTTGGTATAAAAAATTGTGGTTGATGTGAAATGGTTGTTGATCAAACAATAGAAGAAGCATCATTAGTTTCCCCAAACTGGTTGTGCTCATGCTGCTGAAGTTGTTTAAGAATATATTGATATTTTTAGTGGAAACCGATTTGTTTCACACCACAGTAATCGCTGCTAGCAGTGATGGCGGATGTAACGATTAATCGCTTTCGTCAAATTCGGGTGGAGCGGATCTACTATATATGAAGACATTGAAATTCCGACGGTTATAGTGATCAACAATTCGCTTGTAGCGAGCAGTTTCAATGAGATGACGCCACAGAACACGAGGACAATGACGATGAAGTGCGAAAGAAGAGAAATCACCATGGTCCCAAGAAACCCTGCAATCCCTTCGCGCTTAAAGAAGAACAGTCCAATACACACACCGTGCTGAAACATTTGATGAGCGTTATTCATATGAAAGGTTTATCAATTGAATCTTTGAAAACTCCCCCCACCCTGAAAAAAAAGTTTACTCTCGATAAGTTTTTAAGAAAGCTTTAAAAATTAAATATGTATGATTTTTTTCACTTCTGGACATTGAAACGATTTTATTTTTCTAATTAAAATAAATGAGTAAATGCTAACAATGTTGTGTGGTCTTTTTCTCTGCTATCCCTGTCAGGTCTTTGCCTAGGATACATGGCGCCTAGGCCAAAATATGGCTTTTTAAGCCCACAATCGACATCAGTAGCATACCAAGGGTAAATGGCGCCCGGGGCATTTCCACCGGCAATTTTTCACCCATTCATCATATTTGAGCAGCGACTTGAACGCACAGTAATCGCCAAAGCGCTCCCTAAGGGTGGCTCTCCTGTCTCTAAACCTCTGATCTTGCATACACTGTAAAAAAAATCCCGTAGAATTTACGGTTTTAAACTGGCAGCTGGGTTGGTTGTGCAAAACCGTAAAAGTTACGAAGTAAATCCGTAGGCACAACGGTTTTTTACCATACAGGAACAAGTTTTTCCCGTAAAAGTTACGAAGTAAATCCGTAGTCACAACGGTTTTTTACCGTATGAAATTAAGTTTTCTCCGTAAAAATTAAGTCATCGAAGTAAGTGACGTCATCGACTGAGTTGAGTTATTTTTCTTCTTCTGTTCGAGTTGAGTTCAAATGTGCATTATCAATTAGGAATATTAATTCATCAAGGCTTAATTATTAATTTCAATTAGTTTAATTAATATAATTTTTAATTGAACTTACTTGGACGATTTCGATGCAAGATGGTGACAAAACTTCTAACTCCTCCGAACCGGGGATCGAAACCGCGTTCATAGAAATAAAATGCAGTCGCTCTAACCACTAGACCACCGGAGACTTCACAAAATAGAGTAAAAATAATCTATTTGAGTTTTAAAGTCACTATAGCTCTAGTGGCGCCACCTAGTAGTGTAAAAATCAACTATTGCCAGAACACGTGTTTTAAGGTTACGGAGATGGAACCCTATTAAAAACATGAAATGAATGCAATAAAATTACATTTAAGAAAAGGGAAAGTTTTCGTACGGAAAGTAATACCGTATGACGGAAAATAGAATTTGCACTGACGGTTTTAAACCGTTTATGGCTGGAGCGGAAAACGGTGAAAAACCGTTTTGTCAACAAAACAGCTTTAAACCGTCAAATATACGGAAAAAGTCCGGTAAAAAAAACGGATATTTTTTACAGTGTACCTATAGATTTGTATTATTTTAAAGGCATTTCGGATGTAGTGATCACTTTGGCTTTGTCCTAAAGTGATCACTTCAAGCTACGTGCACTGTATAAGACACTTCTTTTACTCTCTCTTTTACAACTGATGAATGAAGGCTGGCAGAGAGAATTTCCTCACTGTGATATTATGAACGCAAAATTCCATTAGAGATTTGCATTAAGTCGCTTAAATACTTTCATTAAAATACTCAAAGGATATTTATTTAAAATTTTACAATAAACCCACACCGCTTTTTCTTAAGAATGTTATGTTTTTGAAGAAAGTTTATGCTATAGACATTTTGGTAGAAAGATTTGGATATTGTTTTGTTGTAAATTAATTTGAATGCGAGTGACAGGATGTGACGTCTCTGTTGATGAAATATGATTTCCTGCTTTTGAATTCAAAAGGCAAATTGTTATACTCAAAAAAATTTAAAAATATTAATGTACCAACGAAAGCAAAGAACTTTATTTTTTCAGCGAAGCTATGGTATTTTCTTTTTTAAACTGCCATAAAATTACGGGAAATGGCCAATAAGAGACAGCAAAGACAACAGAAAATTATTCTGCTGTATTATTGAACTTTCTGAAAATAAATCTGAAACAGAAGTAGTCAAAATGGTCTGTTCTTTCTTTCTTTTGTCAGAACTGGGCATCGACTCATAAACAGATGATAGAAATGACAGTATTGCGTGTATTTCACCTTTTATTCCTAACCCATTTCCTAATGCTCTGAATGTATCTCCTAACGATTACTTTCTTCTCTTAAATCTAGAAAAATTGGTTTGGCGGAGAAAATATTATATATAAGGTCATTGCTCTCATCAATGATCATATTTCGTTTCCAAACAAAATTCACTTTTCAAATGGAATGAAAATCTTAGAAATGGGTTTATTTTACACTATTAATCAGAAATACAGAGTGGTCATAAATTATTGGACCTATTTCAAAAATTAATTGTGTTACAACTGCGTTTTTTTCAATGAGAGAGCAAATAAAAAAGGTTTTCAGATAGGTGGCGTACCATTACGGCGTCTAAATTTGCTACAGCAAGAGATTTCCATGGCTATCGATCAGCAGAAGCCGATGCGCGTTTTCTGGTTTCCTTTTACAGTTATTATTGAATATCTCGAAAACTATTCAGTTTTCAAATTACAATTGATTTAACAAATTAAAGAAAGTAACATTCCCTACAAAGACATGGTTCTATTTTTCTTCTAGCTTTAATAGTTTTACAGATAATTGCTCTCAAAAATTGGAGATGCCCAATAACTTACGACCACCTAGATCAACGTTAAGGCGCTTTACCTATCTGGAAAGAAAATTAAAATGCACTCTCATTTTTAAAAAACGTAGTTGTAACATTATTAGTTATTTTGTTATGAATTTTTGAAATGGTTCCAATAATTAATGACCACCCTTTATTTATTTATAGAAATGTTCATAAACATTAAATGTTTGTTAAAGATTTATCTAATACTTTGGTTTACCATTCTTAAGAAGAAACAATTTCAATAATTAATATTCATTTCACATACAATTCATTTACGAAAATATTCTATTTTTCCTCTTCATGTAATTGAGAATGTTGACTTTATCAATCAAATTGAAGTGAAAGTATACATATCCATCAAACCTTGTTTATTTCTGTTGCATAAACATTTATTTATGATTTGACGAAAAGAAATCAAATTTAAAATAGAACCCGACCTGTTTTAGAAAGAGATTTGATGCAAAATAAAATTTTGAAGAGTTGAAAACAACTTGATTCAATGATGCAGCAGTTGGAAGGACTGAATCTGTTGCATTTATATCGAGAGAGTTTAAAACACGCTTTTCGATCAACAAGACTGCTTTGAGTTTTAGAAATCCCGATAATAGGGAGAAAATGTCATGGTGAAATCCTAAGAAATCCTCCTTTTCAAAATTTTTTTTCAATCGTCAGGGATTTAAAATTCTTAGGAGAAATACGATAAGGTTTCTTAAATCTTCTGAAAGAAAGTAGTCGGGGAAAACTCGCCCTCTCTGAATTAAAGCTGATAATACTGACGAGCGCAAATATGTGAAAAGTTTCGGATGTGTTTTTAGATATTTCAGATATTGGTTTCACGATTTTCTTTGAAACTTGATTACTTCTAAATCTCAAATAGATCTTTAAAAAAATGCGAAATCACTTCGCAATTACTGCACATAATATTCCGGTTAGATACAACATTATTCCCAGAACTTTTTCATGTACTTTCCCCATACTCCGCGTTTTGTGCTCAATTTCGTAGTAAGTGAAGAGAATCGAATATGCAATTTGGACCTCTTCCCTTTTACCAGTTTGATATAGATCTAC